>JADGIL010026699.1:2171-13070 GCA_020352625.1 Cactoblastis cactorum | reverse complement strand
AGTCATTTCAAGTTTGGTCTCTAAAAAGTTATTGTCAAATTTCAAGATTCTGAGTTCACGGGAAGTACCTTGTAGGTTTTGATTCCCTTGCGAGTTTCGAAAATGCGGAAATTTGCAGCATAAACGGCTGTATCTTTTGATTCCAAGGGACAATTGTATTTGATATAAATTTTAGCTTGATACCCTCACGCATTTCTGAGAAAAGGATCTTCACTTGACAGACGAATGGACGGACGGACAGCAAAGTGATCCCATAAAGTTTAATTTTTACCTTTTGAGCTATGGAGCCCTTGCGTTTTTGCTCTGGTAGTTTTAGTACTCTCGGGGACACATTTTAACACTTTGAAAGTGTCTATCTTAGGAAACGATTGACTTTAAAAAGAAGGTTTTAGAAATTCCGCTACGGAACCTTAAAAAGCACATTGTATAGATAGCAGTTCCTAACCTGTAGTCCGCGGTCCCATACGCATCTATCTCATTTCTAACTTAGTTTGCAAAAAAAACAGCACAAACTTCTCACTTCGTAATTTTCCACGAAATAGTTTGTTTTTTAATTTAAGTGAAGGAACTTATATATAATATTGTCAAAAAATTGCACCTTTTTTCACTGAGGGGTCCTTGGCATTATGCTTGATTTCTTTGGGGGTGCGCGGTTTAAAAAGGTTAAAAACCGCTGGATAGATTGTAATGTTTATCATGGACGAGTATGATTATTTCGTGTGGCGCCATCTACTAGATGATGACTGGATGTATAATTTTTAACAGAATGAATTGCCAGTTTCTCGAAATTTCCTTGAATAAGAAACTGTTCATATCAAAGATATGTTATTAAAATAATATTGTAACATAACCAACATAACTTATATTTAGATTAATTTAAAAAATTATCTGGGTTTCATAAATTAGTTACTACTTTTATTTGTTATCTCATAAATAGTGCTGCCATAACCAGTACTATTTTTCCCATGTTCAAATAAAATTCCTCGTGTGCGTGTGTAGTTAGGACATTCTATTAATTTTCTATTTTATTTTATGTAAGAAAAGAACGTTCAATTGAAGCTAAAGTTTTACTATAGAATTATCAATATCCTGGACTTTCTTGCTAAGTAAAATCAAGAAATCTATTCCACCCAAAATCAAACTGTTTGCCCAAATAGAGATCTGCGTCTATTGCAATATGGCCGTCCTGTAATGATTCGGTGGTCAATGATATTGTTGTGATTTTATCTCTTCTAAAATAAGAAAATGGAGCTTCGTGTTGGTAATAAATACCGACTCGGTCGTAAAATTGGCTCAGGATCATTTGGAGATATTTATCTTGGTAAGTTTTCAATGAGACGATTGTAAACAAAGAAGATGGTCATAGTAGGCCAGCTGCATTTTTTTTGTTTCGAAATATATAATTAAGTTATTTCATGGATTTCCAGCTGCATTAGTTGACTTCAATGCAAATCTTCAAAAATATATCATATAATTTTAATAATAAAAATGAAATGTCCAAAAGACATGTGATTCATTTGATCAGCAGATTTTAAGGGAATCAGATCTGGATTTATAATTTAGAATTTGATTAAGTTGACTAACGAAGTAATTTTTTACAGGAACTAATATAGTGACCAAAGAGGAGGTAGCTATCAAACTAGAATGTATAAAAACAAGACACCCACAGCTACATATAGAGAGCAAATTTTATAAACTTATGCAAGGAGGAGGTAAGTCTAATAACTAAAACTTTTGTCGTAGTGTAGACTGGTACTAATTCAGAATACATACAAATCAGCCACAAATATACATATTTTGAGTTTGGAGAAATGTTCACAATTATTTTTAAGTTACTAGTCTGGATCTTAGCAGTCACACCTATTGCTTAACTTTATCTTATAGTTTTCAATCTTTTAAAAATGTTAATACTGTTTTATTACATGGCAGTTGGTATTCCGGCAATAAAATGGTGTGGTTCAGAAGGAGATTACAATGTAATGGTGATGGAGCTTCTCGGACCATCACTGGAAGATCTATTTAATTTTTGCTCACGCCGATTCTCACTTAAGACTGTGCTCATCCTTGCTGACCAGCTCATTACCCGCATTCAAGATATACATTACAGAAGTTTCATTCATAGGCATGTATAATACATTTTCTTTCCTATATACAATAAGCATGAAAAATTATCACATTTAAATTGAGACAAGGATTGTTGTTGAGGGTTGACTATTAAGGCATTTAATTTTGACCCAGAAATTTTGGAGGTTTGAATCCCACTGGCAAGAATCTATGTGAAAAGTTTATTTCACGTCTGGATAGGATATGGAATCACCTGATTATTTAAAAACAAGATATTTAATGCTTAAAGGCACATTATGCTGTAGGTTCTGAATACCTCGCTTTTAACTCAATTAATCAGCCAAGACTCCTAAACGGTTCAGAAAATTGGATGTTGACATTTTTATAACTAACAATCAAAGAACAGAATCAGCAGGCAGGTATTATTGAAATCAATTGATGCTAAAATGTATAACTCCTTGTCTGGCTGAAATTAATTGAGGTTAGTTAATGTGTTATGTATAGTTCTATAATTAGCACTAAATAATAATTAAAATCTAATTTTACAGAGATATCAAACCTGACAATTTTCTTATGGGCTTAGGTAAAAAAGGAAATTTAGTTTATATCATAGATTTTGGGTTAGCAAAGAAGTACAAAGACCCTCGCACATTGCAACATATTCCATACAGAGAAAACAAGAACTTAACAGGTAAAGCCAACCATTTTTTATTCTTTTATTATTTGTGATTGAACAGAAAGGTGTGGAAAGTGTGTGAAAGAATTTTACATCTATACATATAAAACTGTAACCGAGCTTTGTATGTACATGGGAGATATTAAAGAGTCTTATTACAGAACTTACTACAGAAGCCGAAACTATACTTTTTAAAACTTTAGTCTGTCTGTCTGTATGTTTAAAGCGTATCACGTAAAAACTACTAAATCGATTTTGATGCGATTTTCACATGTATTGTAGAAGGTCTAACTTAAAATATAGATTTTGTTTCATCTTAGAACCTGAGATTTTGACAATACTAGTTACGCGTGGATGACGTGGGTATAAGCTAGTATATAAATTTTTTTATGATTTTTGGATGAATGGGAAACAGAATTATGTTTCAGATGGAAATAGTCACTTCTTGACAGAAGAGGTGGATATGAAGAGGCGGCATATCCACACTATTATTATAAAGAGAAAGGAATTGTATTTTTATTTGTAACTAAGAATGATAATGTTGTAATCTACTGGATTGATTTTGATAAAATACTAGATCTTCTGGAGAAACATAGGGCACTTTTTACTCAGTTATTTGCACAATAATTGGAGAATCATGGGTAAAATCTCGCAATACTCGCTAGTTGTTCATATAATAATAGAATTATAACAAATTATGATTAAATGAGTAATCTTAGTTTGGTCAATGTTTGTCTGTACAAGTGACGTCTTAACTTTTGTCATGCACACTTTATGTAATTAACCCACAACCAGAAAAAATATCCAAATAGGATTATTATTTAATCCAATACTAATGTAAATTGAAATAAAATTTTTATATTCTGTCTTGTGATTTATTTTCTACTAGTTGTGCGCGACTAGGCGACTTTGAGAGGAATTTTACAAGTTTTTAATTTTAAGTACTTGATTTTTTATTAGAATTATATTATTTACGTTTATATTGATATTACATTAACTATTTTTACCTATTTTTTTATTTGTATTTTAGACACTTATTGAAAATCGTAAAAATATATTAATTTGTAATAATTCAAGCTTTCCATGTAAATAAATACGAAATTTTCCTTTAAATTGCAGGTACCGCCAGATACGCATCAATAAACACTCACTTAGGCATTGAGCAGTCACGTAGAGACGATCTAGAGTCCCTTGGATATGTATTGATGTATTTCAACCGTGGCAGCCTACCATGGCAGGGTCTTAAAGCTGCAACAAAGCGACAAAAGTACGAGAGAATATCTGAAAAAAAGCTATCGACACCTTTTGATGAACTCTGTAAAGTGAGTATATGGTCAACTACTGCTATATATAACTTGTTTTTGGTGTTTTATGTTGATAATATCATTTAACATAGCATTTCAGATGGAATTGATAAAGTCAACTAGTAAATATTAAAAATATCTGGTCCATGAAATCTTAAGATTTGCCACAGCAACATACCACTTAAAAATTTAAAGCAATTGTATTATACTGGGCAATATAAAAATGACATCATTGGTTTTTAAATATACTAGCTTTTGCCCGCGATTTCGCTAACGTGGAATTTGGTCTGCCACTTAGAACTTCAACTTTTACAACACTTAGAATATTCAAGACAAACAATCCTACAGTACATCATCCTGTGTAAATCTAATGGTTTAGGCAGCCAACGCCGAGGTAGTTCTCAGAGGGCAGATTTTTTCCCGGCTTAATCCTACGATAACTGTGACCCGGTCGTAAGTTTAAAAGACAAGATTTTTTAATCCTATATAATAATTTTCAGAACCACCCAATAGAGTTCCAACTATACCTGAAGTACTGCCGACGACTTCGCTTTGAAGAGAGACCTGACTACAGCCACCTGAGGCAGTTGTTCCGCACTCTTTTCCATCGACAAGGATTTACATATGACTACATGTTTGACTGGAATATGCTTAAATTCGGTATGTGTCGATCGTCATGCATTTATTTATTAACCAATTGAGCCACTGCTGTATCTTAAATGTGTGTAATATGAATGGAGAGGTTTAATATCCAATATAATAAATTAAGTAGTGGTTTTCTGAAATGTTATACCTAACATCAGCATCAGGTCCAACAAAATTTGTTCTTGGTTATTTATTCGTATAAACATTATTACTATATTAATGTGGTTTTCTAAAATGCTAGTGTTGGGAAGTTCCTATGGTATAAATAAAACTTGCGCTTCTGTTGTTGAGCTCAATCTTCAGTTAGGTGACCTCTTTCTGGCCGTAATAAAATCCATAATGAAATAAATATAAATTTCAAATGCTGTAAAATTTCAATAAACAACATTATAAGTTGGGTATGAGTCTATACTGACTGCTATTTGGACCTAACGCATATGAAGCCCAAATGGTGGCAGATAAGGAATAAGATATGGGATGTTCTCATATTTTAACCTTCCCTGAAATAATAATTATTTTAAGATCAAAATCAGCCATATTGGTCCAACAGTTTTAAAATTTCAAAAAGACAAAGTGTAACATTATATTGTAATACTGGATGTGCCCGCAACTTCGTTTGCGTCTGATTTGGAATAAGAAAATTCTGTTTTGACAAAAGTTTTTACCTAAACAATATTTCTTCTATCAACTTAATTAGATTGAAAGGATCTGTCCAAAGACTGGTCAGATTTAAATTAAAAATCTTGATAATCGTATAAGAATGATTATAATCGTATTCATGACGAAAGCTATTTTTAATTTCTAAATGTAAGTCTTTTGAAAACATCACGTCTTTTTTTCGTGGGAAATGAGCACTACACCATACTTCCATACTTCCATACTTGTCCCAATCCCCCAAGAATATGATCATTTGTTACTAACTTCTAAATTAAGATGATATATAACTTTAAAAAAAAGGTACAAAATATCAAGTAAGTTGTCTCAGGGTCCTGGTACCCGTGAATATTTAATAGTAATTTATGATATCGGATTATATACGTTCCTAGGTGACAAAATAAAGAACAAATAAATAAAAAATAAATTGATGAATTACTATTTTCAGGCTTAAACGATAGTATAAAGAATTTTGTAATTTTTTCTTGCTTTGCAGTTTTTCAAGTCTTTGAATTCAGACGTCTAATGTGTGGCAGCATTCAAAAATATTCTTTATGTGTTTAGTATAAGGTTGCTTTCATATTGTTTGTTTACGTTCTCTAAAAGTCCGACCGCAGAGAAGGCGGCTTGTGACAAAAGCCCATAAGTACTCGTAGTTGTAAGTTGTAATAAGATGTATGTATGTACTTTTTTATTAGTCCATTTGACGACGTGTTTGCAAAAGGTATTCAGTTGGATACCTATTGAAAACATTTTTATTAATATGTACATATGTATGAATGTACCGGTTAGATCCGCGAATATAGAAATTGGGGTGGAATTTTTTTATCCGCGAAGAGTGAAAACGCGAATGAAGGAATCAGTAGTTAATTTTTTTATCATCCTACGGGAACCTGACGATTTACCGGGATAAAATATATATGAGACGTTAACCCGGTATGGTACTTAAAAATAAAATTTTAAGTAAATCTGTTCAGTAGTGAGTTTTTTTATTATCCTACGGGAATCTGACAATATACCAGGATAAAATGTACCTAAGATGTTATCCCGGTATGTAAGGCACTTACAGTTAAAATTTCAAGTAAATAGGTCCAGTGGATTTTGAACAACTGAACAGCTTCAGTAGTTAGTTTTTTGAATATCCTACGGGAACCTGACAATTTACCGGGATAAAATTTATCTAAGACTTTACCCCGGCATGTAAGGTACCCGCATACCATTATTGTATTAAGAGCTAGTTTCTGCCCGCGACGTCGTCGGCGCGAAACTATTATGGTCAATATCTCGGTACCCAAGTGGCGTATCAAGGTGAAATCTATATTTTAAGTTAGTGATGCGTGCATAAACATACAGACTGAAAGACATAAAAATTCTTAAAAAATCATTTTGGCTTGTGTTGTTAGTCCTATAAAGATTATATAAATAAGTTCATAGTATTTTCTCATTATTTTATATAAGAATAAGAATATGTATGGACAGTCCAGTTACAGATTTATTATAGATATATAAACATATAGATGAATCATATAAATCATTTAATGTAAATAATTGTATGTGATTTCAGGCGGACCACGAGGAAACTACCAAGCAGGTGGTAACGATCGTACGATTAGACGTCATGAGCAGAACCAAGAACAGGAAACAAGTAAGTTGAATTGTTTATAAATTTAAGATGGGAAAGCCTTATATCAACCAGCAATACTGAGTAAAACGTATACGAGAATTCATCTTGTATGTACTTTATAAATTCATATTCAAATCTGCACACATAGAATTTTATGCAGTCCGATTCGGTTTTTACGAATTTTGATAATGAAATTAATATGTTTTATATTCAACAATAAAATGTTAATATTCAACAATAAAATGAAAAATAAAAATTCTTGTTTTTTATACAGCCCTTAGACGATTTGGCCAGTCATCAATGACTATTATACAATTACAGCTAATCTATTGAAATTATGAAATTTGGAATGAAGAAAGTTTTGGACACAAGCTTAAAAATAGACAGCGATTTTCAAAGTCTAAAACTTTACTAAACGGTACTTTTTCATTCAATACTTAATAAACATTTATATCCTCATTAAGCTATACTATACGTACTATCAGCATTTCAGAACCACTGCCTAGAAAAAATTCTTTAAATCAACCCTCGATGTCTTCAATGGCTTACAGTCAAGTGTTTGTCGCAGGCGGCGCAGGAGGCGCGGGAGGCGCGGCGGCGAGCACGGCGGTGAGCGCCGCGGTGGCCGCCATCACGGAGTGGCGGTGAGGCCGCGGCGCCTGCGCAGCCGAGGTCACGTTTTGTATGCATTCATGTTAACGTTCATATTATATTGTAAATTATTTAACTTAAAGTTACGAGTGGACTAAATGAATCGGGTGTATGACTTTTGTAAGCATAGATATTACTTAGGCCTATCCGCGCATCCGTTGTACTTTATGCTCAGTTGTATTTAGACTTTAGTTTATCGCGAGTCATCCTGATGACGTATGATATATCGTCGTCCTCGTATTTGACTGTCGGGATGCGAGCTTTGTCTTAAATAATTGAGTTTGTGATTTTAATAGAGATATAGAGACCAACGTTTATTTGTTGTAAAGTGTACGGTTTTCGGTGGCTAAAAGGTTTAAACATCAATGGGACTATGCAATTTTATTTAAGCTTACCGGAAAGTGTATTGACGTCATTTGGTTTCGTACCGTTTTGATGTTGTAAAATATTTTATTGCTGCCTGACATTGGTTTCAGTTTGATATGTGTATAGTATATATTAGCCCAAAATATGTTGTGCAATACCTTTATCAAACTTCTGGTTGTCGGGTCTCGTCTCGTTTTGTAAAACCATATCGTCTTCCAGGGTTTTTATGACACATGAACTTCAACAACTTCAATCAGTGCTTTTTCTGTATGCAGAAAAATTAAATGTTTATACCTACGATATTTAATGCATAATAGGGTATTTGACAAGTTTTTCAAAACTGTCTCAAATTGTTCATTACTTTATAACATATCTATATTTCAATTAAATCTTTGTAAAATTCTTTATTTTCTATTAAAAAATGTCTTCAAAGCTTAACTTTAAAAAAGCCGCGAAAGTGTAAATCTGCAGGTTCAACTTCAAAAACAAAGATTCGATTGCTAAAAGCAAGCTTTTGTCACTGTCAAATCTAAACAGTTGACATTGACAGAATCAACGTGTAATGAAAAAAAATACCAACAACTCTATTTTGAAGATTTGTTATTTTTCACTGTAACTTAAATTGCTCTTGACACTGCCATAGTTTTATCTAAGTAATTTTTGCAATCTTATTAAAACTATAGAATTTGGCTTTTTGAATATTATATCTAATTACTACTACTATCTGGAAAAATATGTGTGATTTAGATTTCTTTTTCTTATTTTTAATTGTTTTGTAATGTGTCTTCTGTGTGTACACATTCCCTCAGAAATTATCACTTATTTTTGATCTCATATGTAAAATGTACATAACAATACTTTGAAACATTGCAAGCTTACATTTTAGTCTGAATACACAACAGAAGTTCATGTTTGCAGTTGGTAATATATAAGTTGATTTTCAATAAAATTATTTCAGGGGTATATTCAGGTCTGAACGAAATACACGTATGTAAACATTTTCATTTCCAAAGTAAACAGATACGATGGTATGTACTGGAGGTAGGTGATTATTTCGTATTTCTATACAATGTTTTGGAAAAATTGAGCAAAATCGTTTGAACATGCTCTTGAAATATTATTTATAATTCTCTATTATAATTACTTCCGATATCTCCATAATTCTGGTAATTATACACTAGAATTTCAGTAGTATTGTTTTCCTGATTTATGTGTTTAGTACGCCGAGTACGAAAAATTGTTATGGTATAGTATTCTGTATTTTACCATGAAAATATAGTTTAGGAACTTAAACTTTTTTCGCATCTAGGATGCAGTTGTCTGGTCACCGTGATATCTTAAAACTCTTCACATATAGACAGTGGACGTATTAAAATTGTGTATTCTTGTCGGTAGTGACAAGATAATTTTATGGATATGGACAACTTATTGGAAGCTTGTAAATATTACTTCTTAAGGCCTCTACACAAATGTACCTATTGAATTTGGCACGAAGTATAAATACAATCGTGTTTGTTGATTGGAATGGATCATTATCTTAAATATAACTGAGAATTAGGTTCAATTTAATGTAAATACATTTAGATTTGTGTTAAGGGTTATATCGCAAAGGGTTTAGTTTCGTCCACTTTGATGCCCGTGTTTTCAGCATGTTTATTTCCATCACGTTAATACCCTGAAACCAAAAACTATTTTACCCTTCCATTATATAATGTTCAATTACACATGTGTGATTTCTTTGCCCTTATTTCACACAATTTTATTTTTGCATATAATATCTGTAAGTCGTTTAGTCTACAGGGTATATGAAGCATTTTCTATTGTCATTGGTGTGTGGAAATAACTGAAGGCGAATTATATTATAATCATTATTGAACAACAACTCAAGAGTTTTATTATTTTATTTAATAACACGCCAAATATGTTAGTATCTTCACACTTTAACGATTGCGTTGGATGTCCACTGGTTGGACTTGACTCTGATAAATCGTAACACATCCGGTGCGAAATGGTCGTGGCTTGCTCCTAGCGTTAAGTGTACGCTCCAATCGAAAAAAGAATGAACTTGGATTTTGTATATAGTTATTATAAGGTATAATGATAAGTTGACACACTGTTTTTTACAATATCGTAAGTAATGGAATTAAATACATAACTGTTGTAGTTATAAATGTCATTCGATTATTTTGCTGTTGAGTATTCTGTGCATACATTTTGATTGGTCGAGTCTTGTGTAGCTGCGTGTCTTGTACCGGTGAATATTTATGCTTTGAGATTGCATTCTATATTTCAGACATTTACTGTAAACTACAATGTATGGAGGGAATAAATAGATATTAGTAGTTTTAGAATGAATAAGGGAATTAGAAAGATGGGCTTTTATTGGATATTATAAATTCTAAATTTAAGTATTTGAAAGCATTTGTTCCCTCCAATGCTAGTAAGCTGCATTCATATGGGATTAAAACTGTAGAAATATCATTATGTATCTCCGCACTCGCATATTCGCATGTGCTTCGACGAAATATTGGTTCGATTCGTCCACATGGAACGCTGTGGATAAATTTCTTGCACTCGAATAGCCTTTTACCTATTATTTTCGATCGCTATTGTTGCGATGTTTACCAAATACTTATTTTGGAAAACAATAATATTATTTGTTACTCATCAAGAACGATTAAGACTTAGAGCTCAAAACTCGTGCCAGACTGCTGCTTGCGACGCGATTAACTAGCGTGGAGTAAAATGTGCTTACTTGATATTCGCTTGTTACATGCGTAAATATTTAAGTGCGGTTTTTGTTTACTATCACGTGGTATATTTTCTTTATATAACATCTATGCTATACTACCTTAGCATAATATCCATTACGATATATACATACATCATATAACTCGTTATTCTTGAATTGTTTC
>JADGIL010026692.1:0-16793 GCA_020352625.1 Cactoblastis cactorum | reverse complement strand
ACACATGATTGGAGTCTTCTTTTAAACGTATACATGCCTCCGCTCCTTCATAAGGCAGCACAAAATTTGTGTGTGTGTGTGTGTGCGTCAACCGATTTGACCACTCGCCTCACCGTATGACCTGTCTATAGTTACTTTGGTAATCCACTATAAATAGAATGCCAACAAAATAGATATCTACACTCTGCAAAATTTGTATTAGAGTGAGTCTGTGAGCCATGCAACCTTGACCATGTCATTGATGCCGTGGTAGGTATTACGTAAGAATATTGTAAACGTTCTAAACAATCAAGATATGTACCTACTATCTGTTGAAAAAGTAACGATTTACTGTAAAAATATTTTGTTTAGGCTGGAAGATTTATTATCAGATATAAAAGTGAATTAAAAATTATGAGGGCTCCGTACCTTAAAAGGAATTACGGAACCATCACACAACCTCGGGCGGCTGTCCGTCTGCCTGCCCAATTTTCACAACTAGTTTTTATAGGATCAATGAAGATTTAGCTATACACTTAAAAGTTTAAAATATGTATTCATGATTCCTATATAGAAACAGTAATAAGGTGTGATGTTATCTTTGTCTATCGCGTCATCATTTCAATGAATGAGTTAGGTTCAGTGAAACATTGTAGGCATTATACCTATATTATTACTAACAGTAATTTATACTCTAAGACTGTAGGGATGAATGAACTGCAGATCAAAATAGATTATTGTTGAAACTCATTCCCAACCTAAACCACTTTTGACTATAAAAAAAATTAAAAACTTAGTCAAAAAAAGTCACTTCTGACTCCAAAAATATTAAATATCACCTAGTTACATAATAGTGGTTTGTATTGAACATCATTATACTGCTTCATCATTATAATTTGTTCATACTCAAAGCAAATGGTTATGTATTGAATTTTTCTCAAAGGCCGGCACCGCTTCTATGAACCCCCGGGTGTTGCAGGTGTCTATAGGCGGCGGTGATCACCTAACTTCACGTGACCCGCCTGCTTGTTTGCCTCCCTCTTTCATAAAAAATAATATTATTTTTTCTCTATTAATACAAATTATTGTTTTTATTTCTTCTGTTAAAAAAAATAAGTAACTAATCAAAAATAAATAAAAGAAAAAATAAGAAATTTAAAGCTTTTTACATGTACTATGGGTGGAATACCAAATCAACATATAAGTAAGTATATAGGTACATATCAATGTCATAAGAGGGTTTTATTATTTACAGACGAATTAATTATTTTTTATCATATACTTAATTGCTGTCCCTAAAAACTTTGATCAGGTCATAATAATGACGAAATAAGGATGGAAATGTAGAGGCAAAGTATGACATCATAGGTACGCGGGCACCGGAGCGGCGCGGCGCGCGGCGGCAGAAGAGGTCGTCAGTACTGAAGCCGCTCTGCGAGTAATCTCACGTCTGACTTATAGAGAAAAAGTTAACAAAACTCCATCATGGCTAATATATTGGGTGAGTACCTGTTTAATTATCATTACACATCCTTAAATTTTATGAATATAGAGCAAACAAAATTGTTTTTTTTAATGGGTAGTAAGTTCTCTCAGATTCCCATTTCAAAAAGCCGGTACGCTTAACTGATCTAGGACATAGTAATTTCATAATAGCCGGTATTTTTTGGCACAAGGCCAACACTGGGTGCGGTGAAAATTCGGAGGAATCAATACACCCTAGTGTTATTATAAGTTTCTTATACATTCCAACGATATACATAGGTAGGTACGTATTTTACTTATAAAGTTACACTTTTTTACATGACTAGTCTTTGATACTATATTTAATAGTAATCTTTATAACTGTATCACTAATTGGCGTGTTTTAATTGACCGCTTAAGAAGCTGTTTGAGATAGGATGACATCACCCTATGAAGGTAACACGACATAAATATAAACGGACATAGGTACCTATCTGCATAGTTGACCGACTACATTTTGTACCTTTAGGCTCCTAACACACTTGAGATAAAGTATCGTCATAAATTATTATCAGATGGATCATTACTTTTTATGATTTAAGTTACAACCTGTTTACAGTATTTTTTTTGGTTCTGCCTTGGGGTTCTTCAACATAAGTATCATAACCTTTTTTACACCTAGTATCTAATAAAATTTAATGAAATACATAAATTAATAAAATATAGATTAATTAAATCTTTATTCAAATTAATCACATATTAAATTAATATAATTATCAATAGATACGTAAAATAAACTAGTTGTGCATACATAAATAAAAAAAACGATACAATAAAACTATGTAGGTACCTAAGTAGATAATAACATTTAACACTTTGTGACTCCTCTGTTCCATACATAGGTATGTTATAGAGCTTTTTATAAAATTGTCCGACCATAAAATTGTTAATTTAGTTACACTAGCAATATTGGGATAAAAAAAAATTATTCCTGTGTGATACCTTTTAAAAAGTTCTCTGATTTCGAAATTTTTCTGACAGTCGATTGTTTTGAGATTTTTTTTAATTTTCGAATAAACTGGAAATAATAATACACAATAAACAGTACCATAACCCACCTATAAATATTTACCAGTAAAAGTCAAGTAGTTTACGGGACTGATTTTATAAACAAATGAAACATCGATAATTATTTGATTCGGTTCAAACGTGTATCTAATGGCCAATGTCCAGCTTCGTTATTTGACTCAATCTACCACAAATTATTTAATTAGCCAGACTAATTCTGTCTTCATACGGCGCAGGTCAAAATGATAAAAAGGTATAAGTAATTGTTCAAAGAACCTAATTTAATTATATCAAGGAATGTCTTGCATGAATGTTATACTGTTTTCAATTCTAGTTATGCTAAGTTACTACAGTGAAAATAAATGAACTTAGGTACTATATTAATCATGATTTAAGCCTTAAGCTAGGGCAACTTGCTTAAATAAATATCAGATTCCTAAACACGAATTTAATATTTTTGATTGTATATTATTATATTGTTAAACCTTATTGTGTTATAAATAAACTCGTTTGCAAATTTTCCAGGCATTTTTAGAGTGAGATAAATGTGTTTATTTTCATTTTCTATTAAAATAATATGTGTTTAACAAAAATAGTGTAACGTAACGAAAGCGTAGTATCGGACATCCATCGATCAAATGGTCGGACGACCTGACCAAGGTCGCAGAAAGACGCCACCTTACATCATCTATCCATAAAAGAGGTCTATGTCCAAGAGTGGTGTTCTGCGACTGAAATGATGGTGATAATTGTAAATTGTAGATATATATATATATATATGCAGGAATGTAGAACTGTACTAATAGTAGAATAACTTCATAACATTTTTCTAACCGTTCGTTTGTTTACTCACTAATGAAGGTGTTGAATTTCCCACCCGTTTCATAAGTATTCTAACTGCAAACTTCGCACGTGTTGTGCATAGATATTAGTTTCCAAGTAATGTATTTATTATTTACCTACTGCCTGTCCGCGTGAATATTAAAGCACACTTAGACTTAAGCCTGCACCTGCAAGCAGTAAAAGTATTCAAAACTGTTTACATACAGATAATTTATTGGAAATTGGGTACCTAAAATCAAAACAAGAAAAAAATACATCGTATTGTTCATTAAAAATGCAATTCAGTGAATATGAAACAAGTAAACGTCTTTGAAAACCACTCCGAGGTCGCAAGAACCATTTAATTCGAAGAATGACATCAGCAACCCACATTACGATCCATGCAAACGGCCCTACAGATTACAACGATCTTTCCGTGCTTTTGTAGCCATAAATATGCTATTTGAATGAAGCAATGTATCGCATTCAAATGTTATAAATCGACGTTAGTTCTCTGTCCGTGGGTGCGGAACTGCCTACTTGCTGCATACCGACGCTAGACTATATTTAGACCTGTTAGGAGACTGCCCCAAATAGGAGCCAATCGCCTGAATAAAAAAGGCAGTAAAGTTGCATATAGAATTTAAAGTACCTAGTCAATAGAATTTCATTAGCAGTTTTAGTTTTAAATTTTATAATACTTCTAGTTGTAGAACTTAAACCTCTTCGTATCTTTATACTATTTGCAGTTGGATGCTTATCTGTTGTATTAAGCAAAATATTGCTAAAATCTACCTTGTTATTCAAACCAACTTGTCTACTTTGATTATAGCAGTCTACAGCTTATATTGTAGAAATGACGAAGTGGAAAGTAGTGGAAACATAACATAACAATATGTATAGCTTTTGCTTTTATTTTAATTAATATAATAAATATATATCGATACTGAATTATTTGTGTGATTTGTCCCTAATCCTTTACATAATCAGAGCAATAATTCAGCCCCAAAGTAAGACTTGTATATGGGATACCAAACTAACCCAACAATATTTTATAACATATGTCTATAGACGTAGGATAAAAGATTATTCCAACTTGACCCGAGCGGTAGTCAATTCCTGGACCTCCTGATAGCGGACCCATTACACCACGAGAAACAGATTTTTCGCGAAAAACAGATTTGGATAAAACTTTACATTAATAACATATAGGCTACAACTACAGACCCAATTCCACGTGTGCTTGTGCCGCGGGTAAAAGGTATTAATTAATAATACAGATTATAAAAGTAATAAAATTAAGCTAACCTAATATACCGACCAGGATATACAAGTTTCTTGCATTGAATCAATTTAATTATAATTATATAATAATATATATTCATGTGATAAGTATAGTGATTTTAAATTTATCTGCTCTCTTTTAAATATAAATAAGATGTGAAGGCTAAAGTTTGTTTGAATATATGGTGTATATTATTTACACTTTTAACACAAAAACTTGACGAATGAAAGGAACACAAGCCGAATATAATCCTAAATAGCACACAAGGTACTTTCTACCCCCAAATTTCCACGATTTTGATTACCCAGGGCTTAGTAGGCTACCTTACCTAAAGAAGCAAATTATGATTTTTTAAATCTATGTCCTAATTCCCTATAAAACTTGAGTTAGAAAAATTTAAATCACACATTTTGTCTTTCCAGATGTAGCCACGGAGGATAACCTCCAGTACCAATTCTTCCCGGTGGCTCATGGCTCCGTCACTTTCAAAGTGAGGGCAGCCAACGACGCCCACATCGCCCTCACCATGGGCCCGCAGGAAACAGACCCTATGTATGAGGTAAGTGGTCTAGATTAGACTAATCCGTCGCTTATTTTTATTCCCTGTTAAAGCTTTCATAAAACGAAATATTGAGCCATTTTTGGACAGATGTCAGACGACCATCCCATAGTTTATACCCTAAAATATTACTTAAATAATTTTGCAGATTGAGATGAATGATGATTATCAAAATTAAAGTATATTTATTTAATTCCTTTCAGATCTTTATTGGAGGTTGGGGTAACACAAAGAGTGTCATCAGGAGAAACAGAACCAAACCTGACAAAGTAGAAATCGAAACACCTAACATTCTGAACAGTGGCGAGTTCCGTGGTTTCTGGGTACGATGGGACGGCGGCATCATATCCGCTGGTCGGGAAAACGAAGTCATCCCATTCATCTCTTGGACTGACCCTGAACCTTTCCCAATTGGTTTTGTTGGTGTCTGCACGGGATGGGGCGCCACTGGTTCATGGAAAATTGAAGGTAAGTTAACTCTCTATAACGACTTCGCAAAATGTACCCAACGCTTGATCAAAATTGTCAAAATTGTTCTATTATCGGTACAGAGGGCGCGGAATTCGATACCCCTGACAAGCTCGAATATAAATTCGGTCCGGTGGCTACGGGAATGCTGGAATTTGAATATCGCGGGCCCCACAACTGTCACGTGTTCTTGGGACCAGCACCCGCTGAAGTTAATCCAATGTATGAAATCATCCTTGGTGGTTGGGAAAATAGCCAATCTGTCATCAGAAACTGCAGAGAAAAGCCAGATAAGGTATGAGGAAATGCCATGTTCGTTGTGATATATTTATTCTGTTGCGTTTCGGAATTAAGTGATCGTTGTGTTGTGTAGGTCACGCTCCCGACGCCTGGATTAATGAATGCCAATGAATTTAAAAAATTCATAATTCAGTGGAACTGTGGCAGGCTTCTAGTACGTGAAGGGTCAGATGGTGCCGTGCTCATGGAGTGGGTGGACCCCAATCCATTCCCAATCACGCACTTCGGCGTCCGAACTGGCTACGGCGCGAGGGGCAATTGGCGAATTAGCCACTTTGTCAATCCGGGAAAAATCCGTTGAGTGTCTAATTAATTATAAGGAATATACTTGTTGAGTGTTGGTGTTGAAAATACTGATTTTACATTTTTGTTTCAGAATAGACTAACATTCGCTATTATTGTACCTTTTGCTTCTAAATTACTTAATATATAAATGTTATTACTAACATGCACACTTACTTACCCTACTAACATTTGATTGTATCGAGAATATAGATCTACTTACTAATAACTTTTACATACAACGACGCTCTGGATAACCTATTGGATTTTGTACGTTGGGTACGTTTTGTTTGATATAACTGTACTATTTTATTTTGTTCTTCTAAAATACAAAGGTTCATATTAATAATGTTATTATATTATTATGATAGAATAGCATGGAATACTACATTTTTTCCAAAAATGATTCAAAGCAATTCCATATTACTTTATAGTTTCATTTTTATATTTACTTAAAAGGACTTGTTTTGGAGCCATTCAAACTTCTGTTCTATCTAAAAGTATATCTTTAGACATTGTAATTAGAATGCTTTTTTGTTTAGCACCACCATCTGCGCCTACGGCCAGTGCTCTGTTCGCCAACCCGCCTGGCTACGTAGCTAGTGCCCCTGGCGGTCCCGGAGGCGCTGGCGTGTGGGCTGATGCCTCTGGTGGCCAGGTGCCCCCTGGAGCAGTCGTCGGAGGCCAAGACGCGTCTGGTGAACCTCTCTACGTAGCCAGGGCGGTCCATGAGGGCGCCACGCTGCCAGGAAAACTGGTCGCGTCACACGGATGCGCCTATGTACCTTGGGGAGGGCAAGAACATGGAAAAGCTGAGTACCAGGTATGAAACTCTTTGTCTTCAGTCAGACTCTTACTTACAAAACTGCACACGCAGACGCAATATAACAAAACATACGTCAAACTTACCCTCTTACTTTCGATTTAATGACCTTTCTAACAAAAAACCAGTCAAATGCGAGTTGAACTCGCGCGAAAAGGGTTCCGTACAATGCCAAGCCAAATAGACCCATAGACTTATCATTCATTTTCCTGTAATATATAGCTAAAAACAATATTGTGTATTGTGTAATTTGTTAAAAATTGTAGCCTCAACAGTTTCGGAAATTATTAGGGCGTGGCGAAGTAAATTTTCATCTTCTTTCTTGAATAACTTTAAAACTATATATTATAAAATTATGCAAAAATTAACATCCCTGACAAAATATATTTAACATCCCTGTAATAAGCCCTTTTATTTGATATATGTACATATAACACAACACAGTTTGCCAAACTTTATTTTTTGTTTCGGCCCTCCAAAAGTCACCGCCTAGTTAAAAATTCCGTCGTTTACGTTTTACGTCCTTCTTTGGGTCACAGAAAAGCATATTACTACCAAATGACAAATCATTTGGTCCAGTAGTTTCGGAGAAAATCGGCTATGACAGACGGACGGACAGACAAACGCACGAGTGATCCTATATGGGTCCGGTTTTTCATTTTTGTACGGAACCCTAAAAAAGAAATATCTAAATCGGTTCACCTGTTTGGAGCTATGATGCCACAGAATAACGCACACACACAAACGTCAAACATAACGTTTTACTTCGGGGGTTAAATTACTGTAATAAGGTTAATTTATAATATTACTAGCTGTTGACCGCGACTTCGTCCGCGGAAATTTCGAATTGATATTATGAGGTTATGTACATTACAGATAGACCGTTGCGAAACAAACATAAATTGTTTGTTACAGGCTATCGACAGGCAAAAACGAGGAAATCATTTTTGGGGAATTGTATAGTTTTTATAATAAATTACCCAAATCGCTCCTTGATGTGCCTGATAAGAAATTCAAGTAGAATATTAAACAATTATTATGTAAGAAGGCTTATTATACAACGAATGACTATGTTAATGATAAGAATGCTTGGCCCGAACCGGGCACGGAGTCCTCCCAGCAATAGATTTAGTTTTTGTTATGTTTTGTCATAAATAATACATACTTATGTCCATCATACATATATAGAAACTATATATAATACATTATTTGACATTAAATTATTTGAATTCAATTTATTTTGACAATACAATGTATATTTATCCAGTCATTATAATATTAGACATGGTTATATCGTTTGTAAATTAACGTCTCTGAAGAAAATGCTGCAATCGAGTTTGTTCCGCCACTTCTTCTTCATTTGCGCTTTGGAAGTGGTGGTAAAATTATTTTTGAGTAAATGTTGACGTCATTCATTAATAAGGAAATTAAAATATACAAATTGACTATTGAAAAGTGCTAGAGTCTAGTCTATTTTAATAATAATATTTTGACTTTATGAAGAGGGAATTGTTGTAAGTTTGTGCGATTGAAGTTTGAAGTGAAGTTTGTTGGTTAGTCAATTCGAAACCACTGGTTTGATTTAAAAAAAAAAATATTTCACTATTACAAAGTTTTTTTTTATCCAGAAGATATGTAATCCTGTGATTACCACGAGAATGGGAGCAATGCGGTTGAAACCTCAGGGCTAGTTAGTAAATTATAAAAATACTGATATTTCTATTTAATTATGAATGGACTGGATATGTATGTAGATTTGTAGTCTTATACTAATTTTTAAGAAGTACATACTCAAGTGATTTAAATTAATACAAAATATTTATAAATGAATTGACTGAAACTATTTCTTGCCAGGTGTTGGTTGGCGGGCCAAACAACTGGATCCCAACAAGCGGCTCAAATGTTCCACCCGGAGCGTTCCCAGGCGGAGAATCTGAAGATGGAGAGACCCTATTTGTTGGACGAGTGCGCCACGAGGGCAGTCTCACCACAGGCAAAGTGCAACAGTCACATGGCGTCTGCTATATCTCATTCGGAGGACAGGAACTGGGCTTCCCTGAGTACGAAATTCTCATGTCTTAAAACGCCATCGCATAATTTATTACCTATTGAGACTGCTTTAACGGATTGTAATCCGACATGTAGGCGCTGTTCATAATAATCGGATGTAATCACGCTGTGCCTGCACTTTATTAGATGTAACTATGTATGTTTATGAGTATTTTTAATAATTCACATGGAATCGTTATACTTATTTCTTTTTTATTAAATTGTTTTAATAGTTTATTATGCGTTTTAATTAATCCCTTTTTGTGATGAGAAATGGCCAGAAATCAAACCAAATATATGTATTTATTTATTATTTATGACGCTTTTTTTTAATAAAATAAATCCTCATTGATACCTTCAGCGTATGGTGGCGAAGCGGTATGTCGCACAATTACCGGAACATAGAGTATAATATATATGTCGATGTAGAGGGATTGTATGGCACAAATTGTTCAGTGCGCATCGTAGGCAACTGAGCTATAGATACGTATATACATAGATGAGTGTATGGCAAGTAGATGGCAAGTAGTAATGCGACCATTGCGACATAAATTACTTACGTAGTCGTGTCGATTGCAACGCGTAATAGTCTTGTAAATTGGCATTTATACATTTTATGTTCATATGTCCTTTTTCCTATACTATTAAATAAAATAGGAAATGTATATAACATATATGTAATTATTTATTGTTTACCAATAGAAAGAAATATTGGTAGGTATATATATTCAAAATAGAATTAGTTTAGTTATCGTTTATAATTTTGCAATAAAAAATATATTATCATAGATAACACACCAAACACTTCCTTAAATATTTTGAGTGTTAAATTACTTTAATCGACTGCAACGTTGTAGTGTCTCATCCCTAATGTAACGCGGCAGGGATGGCGACGCGAGCACGACTATGTGTTCCCGCCTCCCGAGTCTTCGCCCCTGCGATTCCGAATTTATTTTCGTAAAAATAAATTTAAAATTCGACTTACTGATGAAATTTGATACCGGAATTCAATTTATTGTGTTCCCTAGTATCATGTTTGTAACAAGGAACTGCACATTTCACCATTTATATACAAAAAATTTGAAGTCAAAGAGAAATGCACTTTGATAGCATTCAAACATGACTATTAGCGTTCGCGATGTTAAATACATTTTGTTCTTACCCGTGCTTGCTGGTTCTCGCCCGATACTACTAACCTGTGCCTCGGAGCTTACTAAGTTTTAGTTATTGTTCCGAAATACTAATTTTTTAATTCTTTTCTCTGTCGCCGTAGATACGGGATTACGCATTCACCGCTTCCTCGACAGACTTTACCCCGCCGATTTCAATCGACAGGTACAATTACTGTACGTACTAGATTGATTTTGTCTAAACCGATTTTCGTTTAAACTTTTTATTGAATACTGTAATACAAATACATATATACCATTAAATTTTTCATACAAGTTTAAAAATTAGATAAAGTTAAAAAAAATAATTTTACGACTTTTTACTACTTTAGAAGCGAATATTTCACAAAAAATTGGCAAAAACTGTTTTAGAAACATCTACAGCATTTTACAAAGACCTATCCTTTAAATCTTATAGTATGCATAGTAGTACGAGATACGTATTTGAAACGACCTACACCCATCTGTTTATTGAATGAGACATATTTTTTATGAAAGATAATTCACAGAAGAATATGAAACACAAAACTTGCCTAGCAAAATGTGGTCATGGCTATCCTTAATTACAAGAAAGAATTTCACATACCAAAATGATGCAAACAAATATAGACCTTATCTAATCTTACTTTATGGTACAGAGTTTCATCATGTCCGTCTACGAAAGAGATATAAAAGGGATCTGTGTTTGCCTTTTGGCTACGGAACCCAAATGTGAGCTATATTTTGATTACAATTGAGCACTTTTATGTTGGATATGAACCTATGTACATACTTCCGTGGTCATGATCATGAATTATTATTAAAATAAATATATCAAGTTTTATGACATATGTCACTGTATAAACGGATAAATAACTTTATGAATAAATAAAAATTTAATGTCTAAAATTGAATGTGTAAAGTAAAATCGTTTAGTGTACCCATCTAATATTTCATATTATTTCTATATTATATATGTGGGTACGTCCAAAAAATTTATATTGAGTATTGTCATTATTTCATATACCTACATCAAGTAAATTCATCTATTTGTCAAGTTGTGGCAAACAAAACCGCGATACCCTTAACTGATGATTCATAATCATCTTTAGCCCAGTGGTTCATCTACAACATCACATACGAAAAGATAATAATGGGGGATTGGATGGGTAAGTTTAGTAATTATAATCTTACATATAGTTATTGTAGGTCTTTTTTTGTGTTATCTGAATTCAGATAGATATTTCAACATAAATGATTTTATACCATTTTTTATCAAACGGATTGTTACGGTGTTTGGCTCCAGAGCCTTTTTCACTGTGCAGTCATTTAAAAACTACCTTCTGCTCAAGAAATCACATCTATCTGTTGCTCTATTTTGATTTGGAAAATAGACCAATACACTTTAATAATAAGAAATGCCTAAGTTATTGATGAAATTAGAAGTAGCAGAACGTTTCTTACACTTGGAAAAAGCATAATTCACAAATTTTTGCAAGCTCTTAATGACGACACGTCTTGCTTGACCCAAAATAGCGCCGACTGTTCACAAACTAGTTCTATATAAAGTGATTGGTCACATTGCCACAAATTTTTGCTGAGGGGAACTTGCTGAGGAGAACGCATAGTTAAAGGTGAAGCGAAGTATAACACTGAAGTACTTTCTTAAACTGTTAAATCTTTTAAAAATGAAATCAAGACAGCAGCAAATTGTATCCTACTAATATTTTAAATGCGAAAGTTTGTGAGGATGTATGTATGTATGGGTGGATGGATGGATGGATGTATCTTTGTTACTCTTTCAGGTAAAAACTATAAGACGGATTTAAATGAAACTTTACAGTAATATAGGTTATACATACAGTATATCATATGGGCTACAATTTGTAATGATTTTATATAATATAATTTTGATCATAATATAACGTTATATGATAATCATAATATATACACGTAAATTAAGCCGGAAAAAGAATCCGACCTTTGAGAGCTATTTTGGCGCATACTGCCTAAACCATTAGAGTTACACAAAGATGATGTACTGTAGGATTGTTTGTCTTGAGTAGTTATAAATGGCAGACCAGATTCCACGCGAGCGAAGCCGCGAACAAAAGCTAGTTGTTAATAATTTTTCAGAAATCACTACTGGTCGACGAGACAATGTTTCCTTTTACAAGGTCCCGTCTGGTGGTTTCAAAGTTGATATTAAAGGAAGAGAAGGTGCTGTTATTTCTTTAGTTGAAAAACTATCTAAACGTCGTGTGGAAATTGATTTTTGGGTGAGTAAAAACACATTGACAACTACTGCAGTCTATTGAATAAAAGCACATTGACATTTTAGGTCAGACCATTGAAACAAAACTTCTAAGAGCAGAGTTCACCAACTTTCTAAACGACTGATTAACACTTAAACAGCTGATTTAATATTTTTTTGTGCTCAGTGATTATGATTATGTTCAAACAAGCGTTGAGATTTTATTGACTGTTTAGTAAATCACCTGATTAGAGCAAGTTAACATCACGTGACCCGCATGCTCGTTTGCCTCCCTCTTGCATTAAAAAAAAGTTAATGATCTCGAGCCTAATATGACTGTTCTGTTTGTTGCACATTTAGTAATATAAATGTACTAAAGGAAATTGAAGCTTATAAAGCATCAACAAGCCTATTGCCTAATGGTGTTATTAATTTATTTTCAGATAGTGCTGGGATATTATGAGAAAACTTGGATTAAAGGATCAGATCACTATGTAGTTGTCACTACACCACAATTATTGAGGCATAATAATTACATAAGTTTCAATATTTTATGGGATTCACAGTCTATTAGTATAAGGAGGGCTGGTGAAACTGATCCCATTATTTGTTATAAGAATCCAATAAAGCCACTTAACTATGCATCATTTGCTGTAAAAGGCAGCACTCCCATTGATTGGAGGTTTGAATGTAAATAATTTTTCAAATTAGATATTTGACAACTAAAATCATAGATGAAATAAGTTATTCCCTGTTTTTAACCCCTAATGTTATAGGTGTCATAAATTCTATGTGTGTGTGTGTGTGTCATTCTGCCTGTGGCATCATAGCTCCCAAACAGATGAATCGATTTGGATAATTCTCGTTTTGTTAGAAGGGTGACTTGATCGAGTGATCTTAGTTGTGTTTTGTTACATTGTGTCGGGGTTGTGATGAGGGTCAAACATATATCCTGATGGACAAAAAGATAACCTTCACAGCTCCTGTCTGTTGATGTTCTATGAGCGGATTTAAGAACGTATTATATCATTTCTGAAGAAAATGCTGTTCTGTTTTCTTTTTCATTTTCCACTTAGAAGTGATACTAAAATTATCTTTAAGTAAATTATTGACATCAATCATTGCTGAATCTTTACATTAACCTTTGCAATCGATTTTGATTCAAAAATGCTTGAATAAGCACATGCATTACTTAGCTGCTAGTATAATAATAAATAAATTCTATAAACTGCTGTTAATTAACTAATGTAATACTATTGTGAAATTTTAGTGGCACCTGAAATTCCTAAACCACAGTTGAAATCATTGTGTGATGAGGAACCAAGATGGATAACTGCTGGCAACCAACTTCCACATGGAGCATTTGTAGGTGGCTATGAAAATGGTACTCTGTATATAATACGAGCCAGACACCGAAACTCCTTGACTCCTGGCAAATTTGTTCCATCAGAAGGAGTTGGCTATATTCCGTGGGGAGGAGACGCACATGAGAAAGAAGACTTTGAGGTATATTTTATAACCCTCAATGCAAAAAGAGGAATGTTATAAGTTTTACGTGTGTGTGTCATTCTGTCATGGCATCAAGCTTCCAAACGGGTAAACCGTTTCGGATAATTATTTTTTTGTTAGAAAGGTGACTTAATCGAGAGTGTTCTTAGCTATGTGTTTAACCCCCGACGTAAAAAGAAGGGCGTTATATGTTTGACATATTTGTTGTATTGTGCCAGGGGCTTTTTATTTTTGATATAATTACTTGTTATTTATTTATGTTGTGTTGTGGTAACAATGCATGATTGCATGATGCTCACATAACTGCTTGATTTCTGTAATTTAAAAATATGAATACCGCCAAACAAAAAAAGATATAGTCCTAGTCCTAACTATAAGTACCTATCTATTTTTTCCAGGTGTTGGTTGGATACAATTGTGTTTGGGTCTATTCATTTGAGAATCAGATCCCAGTTGGTGCTGTTGTCGGCGGGCATTCTGAAAACTATCCGAGAGAAATACTTTACATAGGTCGTGTAAAACATGAAGGCCACATTTTACCGGGAAAGGTTCAACCATCTCATAGAGTGTGTTATGTGCCATATGAAGGCAAGGAAGTAGCTTATCGTGAATACGAAATTCTGATCTCCTTTGAAGTGAACAAGAGATCTTGCAACAATATTTTTTATTCATCAGCTGATCTTCATATTGACACTATAGAACATCATGATATTGTTAACTCATCAGAAAGAGATCATATTGATGATCATAGTGATGAATATAGTGATGAACAAATGGATGATGATGATGATGATGATAGTGACAATTATAGTGATGATAATAATATTGATCATAGTGAATAGCGCTTTTATTGTACCTATAATATATAAGAAAAGGTTAATTATAAATGTGGAGAGTAGTTTTAATATTGTTTTTACTTTTATTTATTAACTTTTTTTAACAAAGTACCTTCTTAACCCAATGAGAGATGGTGTTGATAGTGCGATACATAGAATAGTATCACTAGTATAATATCAATAGACGGTCTCATTGTAATTTTAAAGCCTATCGACCAAGTGGTTCCGGGTTCGAATACCGGTCCTTCGTCCGCGTAAATACTAACATAAATTCCCAAACGCAAAGTCCCTAGTGAAATTGGTTCTTGTAATACGCAAAGTAAAAACAAAGCAGAAAAACGTCGGTCGAATATAAAGTTAATTTCAATTTAACAAAACAAAGTTATCAAATCAAAGTTCAAATAAATTTAGTCCTATTCCATTCTCTTTCAATGAAAAAAATCGGAAAGAAATTTTCGCCTCTGGGTGAAATATATTCCTGTGGCCTCATGTAGAAAAGGGCCATCTAGCGGATTCTTGAAGAATTAATAGTAATTATGCATTGAGTTCATTCAAATGACGATAACTTTTTTTTTATGAACCGATTTTGATGAAACAAACTTTAAATCCTTTTCTGAGTTAAAACAAAGCAATTGGTGAAAGTAAAAATAATTACTTAGTAAATCAATTGAAACGGATTGAAATTATACTGATGACGTTAAATTATCAAAATTTTACTAATGGAATATTATAAGTACATAAAATACATATTTATAAAGAATTCTGAACCTTGTATTAGTCTATTCTTTGATTCTGAACCAATGACGAGGCAGCATGGTCTCAGACCTTAGCCTGTTCCATAAGGGACAAATAAAAAAAAAAAATGATGTCGCTGTCGGATTTTCGTTGAGCGTTGGACGTCAAATTGAATCGAGCCTATGAAATGTACTAATAGTTTTAAACGAACTATAGAGCCATAAAATTAAGAAGTGAAGTACGAAAATGACGGAAGAAAAAACAGACAGACTGCACTGCGCATCCCGTTTAAAAAAAGTAGAGTAATAATGGGTGATTTGATCGGTAAGTCAATGAAATTGTGATTTGTGTTATCACAGTATGCTTAGGCTTCATTAAATGTAAACCATTCTTTTATCCAAACTTGCTGTTACTCGGATTCGAAAATAAGGTCGAATGTGATAACAGAAATGTTAAATCAACAAATCATTATTTAAATAAATCAACTAGTTATTTACATCAATATTCAATACACTGTCAATTATTACCATCTTCTATAATCATTTTTTTTTTTTTTTTTTCTTTACTCCACACAGTGGAGTTGATATGGCGCCGCACGTTCTGTGCATAATCATTTTTACATGATTTTAACATTTGTTTTTTAAAAAAAGTTACATTTCAAACGTAAAACAAACAAATTTCATTTTATTTTCAGTCATCATTTGACAATCTCAAACCCCCTCTATATTTACTTTACTCTTTGCCCAAGAGACCTGGACCGATTGAGATGGGATTTCAGGGGCAGTTAAGAAGTAACTAAAGCTACTTTTATTTTAGAAATATATTAGCTGTGCCCGCAGCTTCATGTGTGTGGAATTTGATGAAAAAGTTTTTTAGTTTATAAATTTTTTACTTTTGCATTTTTATTAGAATTATAATATTTGCTTTCAATTTTTCTATTGGTTTTATTGTGTTACATTTATACAATTATTATTATATACTTTATAGCTATAAATTTATACAAATGTAGTGTCTGTTTGTTGACTATGTTGCAGGCACTGCTTGTAATTGATATAATAGTAGATCAAATATCATATATTAGGTCGGGGAAAAAGTCTTTTCGCATTATAGTATGTATGAACTTGTAATAAAATATCTTTGGCTATAGTATTTGTATCGGGCTGGTTTTGGTATCATTGAAAGTTAAAATTTTATAGAACATAATTCCAAATT
>JADGIL010026691.1:0-42689 GCA_020352625.1 Cactoblastis cactorum | reverse complement strand
AACGTGCCTGCGAAAAAATGTGAAAGAGATAGACATACTTTAAAATAGGCTTTAAAAATTCAAATTCAAAGTAAGATTAGATAAGGTCTATACTTGTTTGCATCATTTTGGTATGTGAAATTCTTTCTTGTAATTAAGGATAGCCTTGACCACATTTTGCTAGGCAAGTTTAGTGATTTATATTCTTCTGTGAATTATCTTTCATAAAAAATATGTCTCATTCAATAAACAGATGGGTGTAGGTCGTTTCAAATACGTATCTTAGACCATTAGCTAGAAAATATATCTAGCGATGCCAAATATACGTCACAGAATTCTTTTTAGATTCTACAAGTTATAAAAAACACATTTCTAAAAAAGAAAATGTATTCATTATACTCGTGAACAACATTGGTAAAGTTAACTAAATGTCAAAAAAATAGAAAACACATTTTATCTATTCGGAATCCAATTGTGTTCACGAATTTTGTTGTTATTTAATCATCTGTAAAGTTTTAAATACTGAAGTTAATTCATTCAAGTTTTATGAACATAGTTTGCATAATTTTACTAGTCGTCTCGAGAAATAAATAGCCAAGTGCTAGTCAGAACGCGCACTAAGCGTCCCGTTACATGAAATTAAAAAAAATGCAAAGGAACCGCGTTTGCTCAAAGATTATAGATATTTATAGAAACTATCACAAATAAATCATTGATAAAATAAATATTGTACAAATCACGGATATGTTCTGAGAGTACCCTCTTTTCTGCCCAATGGATAAAAAGCTTAATATGGTAGTGAAAGATAAAATATAGACAAGATATGTCAAAATAGAGTATAGAATTGCATTTCCAGTCGAAAATAGATAAATGTTATGCCGACTACAATCATTTAAAACGTTCCTCACAACGTTCATGTTAATGTTATAAATTCTTGTTGTGGGGTCTTACAACGTGTTGTGCATGGATCATATGTGATAAAGAGATCCAATGAAGAATGTTCATTTGATTTAACATATTATATAGGAGAAGAGTTTGTTTCGTTGATGCGCGTAACTAAATTTCCTTTTTTAAAAAAATTCGTTGTTATAAAAGTCCATCTTATTGTCGATTTACTGGTTGTTTTACACACATCACGTCCGACTACAAAGGGTCACTACGCTCACCATATTTCCTTCGAACACATGATCCATGATAGCGTGTCGGGGCAGCCCCGTGCCGTCGATCAGCAGTTGGAAGGTGAACTCCAGCCGGGGGTCCATCTCCCCCCGTCTCGCCTTGCGCTCGCATTCTTCCCGCCTTTTCTGGATATACCAAATAAATACAATGAACCAATTCAGTCAAAAGCTCGAACAAAGTCAACATCGAAGACGTCTCCCCGATATTCAATGAATAATATCATCATACCGTTCTCTAGGGGTTTGAGTTTTTAATTTTTGTGTTTAGTTTTTATTATTTATTAAGTTTGGGATATAGGGAGAGTGTAAAAAGATGGGAGGGTGGCAAAAGAATTTACCCAGATCACGAGGAGACATTTGCGGCAATGATTCACCATCCAACAATTAGAATGTTGTTTGCCATAGCCGCTGAATACGATCTAAATAGTGATCAGTTCGATGCGAAGACTCCTTTTCTTAATTGTGATCTCTATGAAAACGTGCTGATGGATATAGCCAGATGGATTTGTTATAAAAGGGTAGAAAGATTACGTTATAATTTAAACAAAACCATCTACGAGCTTAAGCAAGCTGCCAGATAATGGTATGATAAAATAAACAGCGTTCTTACAGAGAAAATGAATTTTCGCAAGTCTGCGGTAGAACACTGCCTGTGTTAGAAACCAACAAGAGAGCTTGATACTCGACTGTTTATGTCATCTGCTGCAGATGAGACTGAAATTAAGCAGCAGCTAATAAAAGGTTTCGCGATAGGAGATTTGGTTCTGTTTACGAGTTTTAGGGAATAAGTCTCAATCTATTGATTAATATAAAAGTCATATACAACATACAATTCATACAATAGATTGACAAAGATGGTTAAACGTTGTAATATAAGGGAAGCCAAAAATCTTGTAGCCACGATACTTCTTACTCGGTCTTATCAATATACTGAAGATCTGATGAGTGATTTGTTTAATATTAGTTGAAAAGAAAAAATAAGAACCATCTCATTATCAAAAAGGAAATCATGAACAAGTTTTGTTCTGTCTATAATAACACCATTATAATTATAGTTGTTGCAGATTCCTTGGTGAGTCTGCAGCATTCTATAGTCCTTTTTTATTTTTTTAAATTTTTATTATTCTAATTGTTTTCGATTGAAGTTGTCATATTAAAAAAGAATCGGTTAATGTGGTATTGGTCGCACAATATTCCTAGATTTTCCTGTCTGTTTTTCTACTTATTTGATTAAAATCACGGTAACAAGCTCAGTATCATCATTTTCAACACGATTTACAGTCCACTCATTTCTCCATACACATCTCGTCTTTTTCAATAGTTAAAATAAAGTTTTGATTTATGGAAGAAGTTTATGCATTGACATTTCTTTATATTAACTGTAGGTCTATTATCGATATATTATTTAAGAAGATAATCGATTTCTTTTGCTTATTAACGTTTCAAGATTTACATAAAAAATATGTCTTAAAAATTACGCATAGGATATGCAATCCTTCGAAGCCAAGCCAACAACATGGCCAAACTAAGGGACCTTAAGGAACAAATAAAATTACTATGGATTGAGAATTTCGCTATTTCTTTCCTATTTGCGCTTTGAATGCGTCAATCATTTTGCTTTTTAATACTAAATGACGTTAATAAATTCTTAGCGTTTTTAGGGTTCCGTACCTCAAAAGGTACAAACGGTACCCTTATTATATTCTTACATATATTCACTTTGTTGTCCGTACGTCCATCTGTCAAGACCCTTTTTAAATATTTAGCTCTAATTAGATAATCAGGACTATATGACAATAAAAGAGGCAGATTTGAAAGAAATTCAGGTGTTAGTTTATTTAGCAGACCTGCAGTATATCCATAACATCTTCTTCCTCTTCATCGCTGGAGCCGGGGCGTATTCCTTGCACAAACATCTGGTTTTGTAGCTCCCACCACAACGAATCAAAAATATACAAAACTCAATGACCGGCTCAATCAAGAACGTCGAACCAATTGGTCTTAAGAGTCTGCTTTACCAAAAGCGTAAAGTTTCCCAAACTTCGACATTCGCGTGAGTAAAAAAACCACAATCCAAAAATTGTGTTCATTTTTTAAAGAAATTTGCCTATATAGTCCAATTTGAAATTGAAACTTTTTATTTGAGCAAGCTATTAAATATCAAAAGTTTATTTTTACTAAATTATTCTTGACTGTTTAACACCGTGAGCGGTGGAAAGCGGCGATCTATTTGAACTGGTTGAGCCCGAATAGGAGACACTATTGTAGTTTGTACCGTAATATGCAAATTAAACGGACAAGTAAGAGTGTCATTATGAGGTCGTGGGTGGTACGACGTCGCACTTGGTATAATGCTGGTGGTAGCACGCAAATTTGAAAATACACAGCGATTTATTATTGAATACGCATTAATTAAAAAGCGTTCATTAACAAAATAATATCTAATAATTTCATAAAAAATTAGGAACTCGTACATTCAATTATTGACTTGAGGTAAAACCTCAGCTAAGAAAAGTTGCGTCACATGATACTAAAAGTTGGAATATATCTCAATGACATATAATTGAATGATAAATGAAAATTCGTTATCTCATAACATAGAAGACTTATATGTTTAACTTTTACGAAATGAACTTGGTAAATCTACTCAAAATTATTCAATTGTTTATGTGGATTTCATAAAAGTTTTTTTGGGACACTCATTCCTCCAAATGCGCCGTATGAGTGTTCCTTATTTTTTCATGTTTGACTAGACTAATTCTTAAAATTCTTGTACTGTTCTACGAGAATTATTGGCAGACAATTTATAAAACAAAAATCTGCATCTAAAATTTGATAGTCAAGGAGTAAAACCTATATAAGTAACTCCAGTCACTCTAAATAATGAAATTATTCCACAAGGTGATAATACAAAGTACCTGGGTGTATACCTGGATAGGAGACTGACCTGGAAAAAACTATATAATATATTTACCAAAAGAAAAGCTCTTGGACTGACTTTTAAAAACTTCTATTGGTCACTAAATCGTAAATCTAAACTATCATTGGAAAATAAGCTACTCATTTACAAGGCAATTATCAAACCGACAAGGACATGTGGAATAGAGCTATGGGAAATTCAGCAAATTCAATCTTGGAGATTCTACAAAGATTCCAGTCCAAATTACTCAGGACTATCGTTGATGCTCCTTGGTGCATACCACTACACCATAATCTCAATGTTTGAACTATAAAGGAGGAAATCAAACACAGGATGCCAAAATATAAAAAGAGGATTGAACATCATAGAAATAGACTAGAATATTTACACGACGTAAAAGGAAATCGCCAATAGATATTTGTGAATAGTGTCTCCGCTAATTTTTGGACGGTTTATTCTTGGACTCTGACTGTGAACGCCAATAGCATCCGATAAAAATATTACTGAATCTCTTCTCTTTAGTAACAAATTGCAGTACAGTGGCTATTAATTTAAAAAAATATATATTTGAAAAAGTAATTACAGGTGATAATGATTTATATAAATTGGATATCATTACTTTTTTTTCGTGGTTTTATCAAATGATTGAATCCAATAACAGCTGTGATATTTTTAATAATGTCCATAAATATTTCTATCGGCCTCATTTTTTCTCCAATTAGACTATTACATAACTACCGTTGTGGTCTAACATCTTTTTTGTCACAAAATAAGACACCATCCTCGTCTGATGTTGAGAGCTGATTCAAAATATTAAAAGCATTAATATTTAAGACTGAATTAAAAAATACAGAATTGATAAGTTTCTTAGCATTCATTTACGAATGAATGGATGGAGAAATGAAAATTGCACTAAGTGACTTACATGAGGACAATGTTACAAAAAAAGCTTCTGCTATCACACGCTCAAGAATACGTAAAACTTTTCAAGACTTTTCATACAAAACGACAGCGTACCAAAGTTTTAAAATGTCAATCTGATCAAATAAATTAGTGGGGGTATAGAATTTGTCCCTGGAATTGATAAAAATGACCTTGGTCATTACAAGGGACATAGTATCGTCAATGATGAATTTTTATGTTATAATAATTTTGCAAACATATTATACACCAGTAGTGGCAGCAATATAATTTAACATAGTTTATCATTTTTACGGCCTTTTAGATTCAGACGATAAAGATACAACTCTTACTGCAATATAATTATTAACATTAAAAATATCACAGCTTTTAAAGGATTCAATCATTTGGTCAAACAAGGAAAAAGACCACACGCACACTCGTGTTTCCAACTATGTATGTAATATAAACTATAACCTAGAGGATACTAGGTCAAGAAAATATTGAAAAGTCATCATCTTCCAGTTGCTTAATTCAATCTGGTAATTGCTCCCAACCTCGCTTTTTCTGAGGAGGTAAGGGTTCCTTAAAAATATACTTATTTTTACCCCCAATACTTCAATATATCATCAACACCAGCACTCATTTCACAATAAACAGACACACAGATTAACAACACCCGTATTCTAAGACTTTTCTTCTCCTTCACTTAACATCGACTCTACTCGAGGTTGCTGGACAACAGAACGTATTGAGAAATGAAATTTAAAGTACTTATTGGTACTTGTTCCTGTGGTATAATAAAAAATTAAAGCGCTGAATCAAAATAATAGAAATTTGGAACTTACCTTACGTTCTAAGTAAAAATTATAAATGTGAAACCATAGAGCAAAGTTATAAAATTAAAATGATACTTACAAAATTACTAATCACTCTCCCAAGTATAGTCAGATCCATATTGAATTTTAACAGGACAGGAAGTTTTACTACGAGAAAATCAATGTCTACCACGAGCTAAGTTGGTGTGAAAATTTGCATCTCCCTTGGGCCCCAGCCGTACACTGATCGAATTTCCTCCATAACACACATCGGAATCATAGGTATGATGGTATGCGTGCAAAAGAATTGCTTAGACTAACCACAGAGCTACGTGATCCACACATTTCATGATATTCGTACAATTTTTATGCTCACATCGTGATAACATCTATATAGAGCCGATGCACGAAAACGTAACTCAAAGTTTTATCGGCTTTAGGAAACATTTATGATATGTGATACAAGGTTCGTAGAAATTATTGTGACATGACACAAACTGATGGCTTTTATCGTAATCATGGTTTTTAATTCATCGTGGATGGCTAAACCTACCTATGTTGTACAAGAAAGCTCAAAATATATGTATATTATATATTAATTGAAGTCCCATATGTTATTGTTACTAAAGAAAGTGAAGCATCAACATCTGCTCAGTATATGATAATTTATTTATCCATTTAGGACCGTGCCACATCATGTTAGCATTAACATGATGTGGAATGCAATTTAGAGCGATTGAAAAATGTATTGACGACTGTGGAATAATGAATATAGCTGTTGAAAGTGAAATTATCGCAAATAATTCAGTAAATGGATTTTTGAAAGGTAAAAATTTCAATCGATGTAAACGACGATGTAAATCTTTTCTTGAAAAATAAAATATAGTAACGGACGAAGATGTTCACAATAACCTCTCTACATTCGATCGATGGTAATGATTCATTTGTTAATACAATAAGTAATGAAGAAAAATCAACATTAATGACTCGATACCAAAGAAGAATATAGAATAGGACATTTTGGGAATATGCCTCAATTTTATGTTACTTATATGGATCTTGTTCATTACTATCAGTTACTGAGTCGAAGCATAAGGACACTCTTTTTTTTGTACAAATATATTTTAAGCATCCATCTTCTAGCAACCTTAATCTCTCCGATCCCCCCCAATGACACACATATTCCACTTACAGCTTCTCCAAAGGAAGTTTATTAGACAATAATTTCCTTCAGAAGTGGTTCTGCTGGAGGTCTCGATGTTATGTCTCCCCAGCACCTAAAATATTTGGTAAGAGGCAACTGTGGAGACGCCGGCAGGCCGGCTACTAAAGGATATTAATGCCCTAGTAAACTTAATGCTCTCGGAAGAACTTACAACAAGTATTACCGACTTACTATATGGCGCAAACCTCTGTGCACTCAAAAAGAAGGACAGTGGCATCCGGCCTATATATCGCCGACTTACTTTTAAAATCTGCTATCGAGCCATCACACCCAACCACATTGGTGCCAACTTTCAACCATTTTAAGTGGAGTTTGGTACAAAGGGTGGCTGTGAAGCCGCCGTCCACTCTGTTTTTTTTAAAGGTGGATATCAAAAATGCTTTTAACTCTGTGGACAGAGGTAACTTGTTGACAGAAGTAAAAGACAAAATTCCCAAAAGAAAAAATAAGTATCTTTAGCAATGTTATAGTAAAAATTCAAAAGGATAATCTTTTACTTTCTTGTGTAGGATGAGAGCAAGGCAACCCTCTCGGACCGGCAATGTTTAGCCTCGCCATTCATCCCATTATACAGAATCTAATTTCAAAATTAAATATATGGAACTTGCAATGACGGGGCCCTTGTAGGTTCCGCTACAACAGTTATAGATGATTAAAAACGCTTGACAGAAAACCTTTATAAAATTGGTTTAGAATTAAATTTAAAAAAATGTGAATTATATGTCTCAGACAGTTGTATTCAAAAAGAAAACATTTTGATTTTATGAAGAGGGAGGCAAACAAGCAGGCGGGTCACGTGATGTTAAGTGATCATCGCCACCCAGCCTGATTTTAGTATCATAGCTCCAAATATCAAATTTAAAACAAAAATTCACGTCCACTTCTTGGTTCTCCTATTTTGGATGAAACTTTTGATAATTTTATTGAACACTAAATATCAAATTTTGGGAAAACGTCAGAACGATTGTTAGATATTAAATCCCATTTCGCTTTCTGTGCCATATTATCAGAAATAAATTTATTCTTATTCTTTTTCATTCGGCACTGTCTGTTTGTACCAAATTTTAGTTACAACTTACGTTGCTGTAATTTTTGGAAACATACACATATTATAACTTTTCAACAAAAGTATCATCTATGGGGTCTTGAATTCACAACTAAAATTTAACTGGATTAATATTATAGTAATAGTTATGTTTATTTTAAATGATCAATCCAAACTGACTAATCAGTTCTAAAATTACATCCCTACCTTCATTTCCGGATCCATTTTTGATTTTTACCGCGCACCACAGTTCACATACAATAATAAAAAAATTAAGTTATGAAAACATAATTGTGCAGATAATTAAGCTGCAATCCTGATCCCGCATAGTTCTCCATGTTGGAATGGAAACAAAATGTTTCCTTAGCCGAGTGCTGTCATTTCTATATCATGATATGATTCGATGTTTAAGCTGTGTACCCACTAGGCGACATTTGTCGACTGACATTTGACTTCGGAGACATCGCGGAACATCGCCCTACGTTGCTCGATGACTTGTCGCCGTCCACATCAGATTAGAATTAAAATCAAAATGTTTCCAGAAGAATAGAAGTAGTGTTGTGAAGTGCAGTTTATTTATTTGAATGTTCAGAAATGAAAAAGAAGAAAAGATGGTGGAATAGGAACTTACAAAAGAAGTGTTTTGTAACAACGACAAGGTGTGCGATGTATTGGTACATGTCGGGAGAAGTGTGGCAAAGTTGCGCGAAGTCGCACGCGGTATTGTCGGGACACGAGTCGCGCGACATGTATCTCCTAATGGGTACCCGGCTTTACGTAAAGCGGGTAATTTTCTTGCAAGATTACGGTTGCGTGAGAAATAATGAAAACCATATTTCTTTTTATTGAGAACTGAAATGGCTGATTTGTTTGATGTTGTAAGAGATTAGACGCATTGCACTTGTGCCAATTGATGGGGTTTGTTTAGGAACTACTTAAGAAGATACAACAAGTAGGTAGTACTAAATGTGAGGAATTATATCATGTTATGACAGACGGATGCATGTCAGATAAAATATATAAATATTTGATAGTCGTGAATAATTAACCGTATTTACCGGAGTTTGATTTTAATTTGCAAATATAATTCCAGTAAAAAAGAGCCTGCGAAAAGTCTAAATAAATTTTCACATTACTTGGAAAATATGTTTGTGGAACTTTTTTATTTCTGCATTCTTTATTCCACTAATTTCACCTTGGACGACATCACCGGTGTAATGATTATCTGGGTTCGATCCCCGGTCAGGTCATGACGGAAACTTACCTTTTTCTGATTGACCAAGATGTTTATTTATATGTGTATTTGTTCTACACATATAAATAAACATAGAACATATAGATAAACATCCTTAATTTAATAATGATGTATCCTTTAGTTAGTATTCCATATCACAAGTTTCAAACTTACTTTGGGGCTAATTCAATCTGTGTGAATTGTCCCAAGACTTATTTATTTATTAAACGGTTCAATCATCAATATCATCTTCCAATTTTGACAAATTAGAGACATACCTCTGGGATTTCGTCTTCTTCTTCAGGATTATCGTACTTCACAAAAGCATATCGAAGTTGATTTTCAAATTTCTCGCGGGCTTCTGCCTTCTCTTTCGCGCTTAATTTCTCCATGATAATCGCAGTGACAACTAATAATAAACTTATGCCGCCATTTTTATAATCACTTGCTTATAAAATTGTCTGTTAAAAACTTCACAATTATAATTTTGGTGGCAGTTTCACATTTAATTTAAAGCTTTGGTAATCTATGTATATGCATTTATTGAGATATAAGGAAAATATTAACATATTGCATTTTAAGGCTTTGTGTTACGAGTTGTGTGTAACGTTAAAAGTGTGAAATTATCGATAAAACAACGAGGTGTTAGCACGTAGTGAAGGGCGCGCCCGTGCGTAATTGGCGCTGTTTCGATGCACCCTTAAGTTTTATACGGCTTTATGTATAGTTTATACTTTTAGCCGACTTCAAAAGGCCACTTCGATATTAGGTTTATTTATATACATACATACATATGTATATGTTACGGCTTATAGGCGAAAAATGTGGACAAACCCAGTTCCACTAACCTAACTGAATTGAAGAAAGCATCTAGTTGTATCCAACCAAATCTAGGTGTATCCGAACTTCCGCTATCTGTAAAATATGTACACTAGTAAGTTAACAGGAAAGATTTCATTTATAAGGTAGTCTTTATATAACCTGACACGTCGAGAAGTTATTTATTATCACGTGAAATTATCAAATAATTGATGACAATTGATTACACGTATTAAAAAAAAAAGAAAAACGGTGACACGTGGAAAAGGAAATACAGGACAATGAGACAACTTTTTGGTGCCCCTCGAGAACTACAACTTTGAGAGAATACGCCATCAATTATAAAATTGATTGGCGTTTTATTCCACCGTCTTTACAATTCATGGGCGGCGCATGGAAACGTCAAATATGAATAGTGAAAACCGCTCTATGATCCTGCCTTGTTAATCACCCAGGTAGAATCCATAATCAACTCAAGACCGCTCACGCATGTCTCATTATCCGTTGTCGTTATCACGTATGTAGACGTTGTGACGACGAATAACAGATCTATTTTGGGCACGATGGCTGCGGGAATACCTACCGACGCTTCGTCCAAGAGGAGCCACAACGCAAGTCACAATGTCCGTGAGGGCGATGTGGTGCTCATCGCCGACTGTAATCTTCCTCGTGGCCTGTGGCCACTAGGAAAAATTACCAATGTTTTTATAGCCCAGACGGAGCTGTTCATGTAGCAGACGTCCGCACGAAAGGTGCAACGCTACGCAGATCGGTCCGTAAGCTTATCTTTATAGAAGCTGAGACTCAGCCAGTTACCACCAGGCCTTACGTTTCCCAACTAGGGGTCCGGAATGTTGGTGACTGGTTGACATTGGCTTTTTTTATAGTGTAATATTTTATATTTTGAATCCTTTTTAATTTGACTTGGTCTTGTCTGTTTACTTACGTCTAACTGTGTGTAATTTATTTTTCTGGTTTCAATCCATATTTATCGTCTCACCTCAACACAACCCACCGCTCGTTTACGAGTTATGTAAAGACAGCAGCAATAGAAGTAGGATGGGAATGTTTGTAGCAATTTTTTTTTTCCTGAAAGAGGAAGGCAAACGACCAAGCGAGTAACGTGATAATGCAACTCACGACGTCAATAACAATGGCGTCTATCGAAAAAAAATACACAAAATTATGCAACGTTATATGGCATTCGGGACAATCTATCCTAGGATGGTTTCTGGTTTACTCTTTGTGCTCAGTCACTCTGTGTTAAAGTAAGTAACCTCAAGAAATCTACTAGTTTAAACTGAGGCAAAATAGTGGTAGGTGTTTCGATATTCGATTTCATCTACGCAGTAGACGTTAAATTAGAGAAAATTGAGTTTCGATGCATTAAGTTCGTTTCGCAGTGAAGTTAGGCTTGCACTGACTGTATTATGTATTCTGAATTATTAAAATAAGTTCAATTACCTTCACTTATTTGCTTGTTAGTTTCTCTTTTCATAGTTTGCGTGGTTTTCATAGTGATTTATGTACACTATTTCTAAATTGTAGTATAGTTCAGAACCTTATAAAGTGCAATATTATACGTGATTATAACTGGTGGCAAACGGAAATAAAAATATATAAAGGAACTGTAGATTGGTTGCCCTGAAGTTTTAATCTTTTTATCCAATACCTGATTTTACCAGCAAAAAATGTTTTACGTATAAAAATATTCATATTATTTTTGCCTTCTCCATTGTTTTCATCTTTCTGTCTGCAAAAATGTTCACAGCTACGTTTACAGAATGCGTGTTGGCTTGATGTAGCGTGTTTAACGCCAATACACACGTCTTCGCATTGCACACCGAAACACTACACTTTGAAGAGACACGCGAACATCGAAATACCTGACCTTTAACAAACACTCACCCTGCTTATCTCCTCTTCGGTAAACTGCTTGGTTTTTGCCATATCATCTATTAAAACGACAAACTACGAAGCAATTAAATTAATCACGAAAAGCACGATATTAATTAAAAGGACGCAACAGAAAAAAGGTTGCCGGCATGACTGGTAAAAAACAACTGGGACAATTTACGAGACAGAGGTTTATTAAAAGAAAGTGAAGGTAAATTAGAGCAATATGGTTTATTAATGTGGAAAGTAATTTTGTTGGGATGAGGGCGAGTAGTGGCGTGCGGTCACGAGAGCCGGCGATGTCGCCGCGGTCCCCGGTCGATCCGGCTCATGCGGTAACACGGTAACGCAAAGATCGACTATGTCTACCTGATTGTCCTTTACACAATTACAATATAATATTATTTATTGTACCAAAACAAAACAAAGAAAATCTCTTCTATGGCTCTAGAACTTGTTCTTACTTGTCTTATTTTGCAGTTTGTACACTAAAATAGAAAAAACGTGTCGTTAATTTGAAATACTCCGAATCAATTTAAATCTCTCCTAAAGTGCAACGTGCTGCTGATATTAGTCAAACCGTAGTCATAATAACTAAGCACAATAAGGTTTAAAAATCTTTATTTCACAAAAAACTACGCACAATGAACTTTATATATATAACAAATCATAACAGATTTTTTATTTTTTTAAATTAACATATTTATAAATGAATGCTTAGAGTAATGGCAAAAAGCGTTGCACGAATAACCGCTTTACTTGCAGATTTTGGATCATATAGTCTATTATTAAATTTAATAAATATTTTTTCACAATGAAATAAATTATTAATATGTATATCCAGTAAAGAACTTCCTGAAATATTGTAAGAATCAAGAATTTTAATAAGAATAGATAAATTAACATTATGTGGACCGCAATAAGTGGAAGAATGTAGTCTCTCTCTACCCCTACGGGAAAAAGGCGTAATCATATGTATGTAAATTAACATTATCAAAAGCACCTTTGATATCCAGATAAACAGAAATTGAATTTTAGTTAGCAATGACGTTTTATCAACACTACGGAAGTTTTTTTTATAGGCCGGCAATGCTTCTGTGACCTCACGGGTGTATTGATAGCGATGTCGCTGCAGTAGGATGCGAGCATCATGTTTGTGCCTTGTAAAGAAAATAAGAAAAAGGCACGTTCAATTTTTTTATATCTACATATATTAAAAGTACATTATTGCTTGATTATTGCATAATAATTCACTAGAAGAGTTAAAAAAATGAAGATTAGTTTTTCACAAAAAATCACTATGATAATGATTTAATCATATAAACTTGAGGCCTATAACTTACATGTCATAAGTTAAAGGTCTTTCTGATTTACCAGAAGCTATCACGCCGTTTCATTTCATATTGGGGTTCTCATTGGTCTCACCATGGATCATTAATAGACGCAGATTTAGTACACAGATGTGATTGGCGGAAAACTCTACGCCTTGCATTGCAGACCAATTTTGGACACGTTGGCTTCACGAATATCTGGCTACACTTCCGAGCGAGAGGGCCTACTAGGGAACAGAAGAATTTTGGCGAGTGAGATGTGGTACTTTTCGCAGACCCTAACCTTCCTAGAGGATTGTGGCCTCTAAGCGCAAGCACCGATCTTAATCTGATCTGGTCATGTTCTGGCAGTATGTTAGGAATTAAACTCGTCGATCAATTAAAAATACATTACAATATGCTTCATTACAAAATTCGGACGGACTGCTGGACTGAAGTGGGCGAGAAACGTCTACCGCATACATCCTTTAAGATGGCGGCACATTCTGACGACCTGAACTTAGCTGAGGAGCATAGAAAATGAGAAAAGCAAAGACAGGACATTCGGACGTTTCGGTTTGACAGAAAATATATGGCCAAACACATGGAAAAATTAAAAAAAAAATTGGCATAACAATTTAAAATAAAAATCTGAGCATTCAAGGCAATGTTAATAAAACAACAAATATATTGTCTCATTTATTCATAATTTTAATGACAATAATCGTCCTTACATTTACTATAACGATTTCATGTAGGTATTGTGACTACAATATACATAGACATCTATAAAACATAAATTTTCTTCATATCAATCAATTTGTACACTTTGGCAATATTACGTATCACACAGTTTTGTCACATATAGATATTAAAAATTCATTTAACTCTTTATAAACAACGTACCTATTATTAATAATGGTACTTGTAAAACACTTAGGCAAAGTAGAATTCTAACGAATAAGTTTGTGCGGTAGTCGGCTTAAAATACTTATAGCCAATGCATAGCTATTTTGTAAATAGATAAACTTGAATTAGGGAAACTATTAGCTATTTTTTGTTTACAGAGCGTGCTCGCTATAGAACACTCACTAGAAGTACAAAAAATTTATGCGACAATGATAAATGCTTTATAATCTCTTAAATCTAAGAAGCGTTCTAAGCTCTTATGTCAATTGACGGTGTCCGAAATTTTTTACAACGCTTAATTATTTTTCGTATAATTTTGTAATTAATAAAAATATATCAATATTTTAGGTTCACTAATTGATCATAAAAAATATAACATTTTAATTCTTTAAAGATGGCGGGATTAATGCCAAAAAAGGCCATTTTCTGTTTAATGCGCTTAAACACTTTATTTATTATTGTCCGTTATCGTGAATTTGCAAAATCGACATTCATTCAAAGAACCTTAGATTTAACAAAACATAAAAAGCCCTACTTTAAAATTTGTACTTCAATGTAGTAACTATTACCAAGGCAAGACCAATATTTAATGACATTATAGGCTAGTAATTAAATTTGGAATGTTAAAAAGAGAAACAACCGTAGAAGAATCACATATCTAGGATCGTACCTTATTGATTTAAAGCTTTTTATTTCAACATGCTTGTATATAGTTTGCGATTTTATTTTATTTATTTGGTACAAATAATGAATTATGAATATATCAAATATTGGAAGCTGATTTTGACCTATTTTAGAATTTTACAATTTTATTTGTACCAACTGAGATAAATATATTCAAATACTGCCCAATTTAATTCTATGTAATAATTAGCACCAAGTCAGACTTTAAGTGTTTAGTGTCTTATATAGGAATTAATTATTACCAAAAATATTGACATGTAATACAATTAGCAAATGCGTTGCCTTTTCGTTTTATATTAAAATTTAAAAATTTACTGGTACAATCTTAAGTTATTTCTTAAACATTATTTATGCTTTTCGCGTATGAGGCTAGTAAATAGTTGATGATTATTAGAGCTCGGGGTCCGCTACCAATCTAGAAGATTTGGTGAAGTTACTGGTTTTTATACAGAGCGGCCACCGCACCCCAAAGTTAAAACTAGAACAGAACCAGCCCTAGTTAAAAATGTGTCCGTTATTGGATTGTATTCTAACGAAAAAATTAATTTATATTTTGCCATTAAATGGGTGATTTTTCAGATACAGCAACAACGGTGAATGACATTGTGTATTTTTAGTTCTTAACAACACGACCTGTTAAGAATTAATATCTCCTCTGTCCACAAATTCACAACTAAAATACTCAAACCTGTTGTAAATTCGGAAAACTTACAAAATTTCACCTATAATACATTATTACATTTTTACAATATAATAATATGATGATAATATTTTTAAATAAAATAATAAAGGTCAACTCATGTCATTTGCGAATAAGATTCTTTTTAATTAATAATTTATATATAATGCTATTAAAGTGGAAACCAAGTTATTTTTGGTCTAAAGTTACGTGTCAATCAGCCGCGGAGTGGGCAGGAGTTCAGTATGCTCAGCCACCATCAGGGCGGCGATCCACTTCAGCTGGAAATTGGCGACCGCACCCGCTATGGTGCTCCCAAACCACTGTTTCTCTTTACTGCGAAAGAAGGCAAAATAGAACGGATTTTTTAAAGATTATCTTAACTAAATAAAAGCGTTCTTAGAAAAGGGCAGGTCAGAAATACCCTTAACCGACGAACATGTATAAAAAGATTGACTAATGTGGAGGAAGCGTAGTAAGTGGAAGAACGTAGTCTCTGTCTATGGGAAAAAGGCGTGATCATATGTGTGTATGTATGTATGATAGACATTTTCTAACGTATCCCCAGTTGCATCTTCAGCAGTGACGGCTCCGAGCCCGAGGTTCGCTAAACAATTGTGTTTCGTGTGATTACTGGTATTGACACAGAGCGGCTACAGTGTGACTTTCGCAACCCAAAGTGTACCTATACAAGAACCAATCCAAAAAATCTACAGTAACTACATTTATTAAATATTGTCACCAATATTTTAAATTAAAAATAACCTCACCAAACACTTTTATGGCAAAAGCTAGTATAATATAAATAAGTACCGTTTCGGTTTGTTGTTTTTAGGGATAAAAGTAATGGACCACTGCGCCATCGGGTTCCTTTTCGCCTCGTGGCCCATGTACCACAGGTAGTCCTTGACCTTCCACTGCTCAACTTTTTGCCACACCTGCCATCAAGCGATCCGAATTATGATACAGATAATAAACGCTGGATTAAACCAATTAATGCGTTGGAAAATACTACATAAAAATTAAGTCCGTCTGGTGAGTGGGAGGGCCGGAGGCCCAACTTCTCAAAAATAAAACTTAATCCACAAGGGATTATTCAAAACGTTCTAATGAGTAGAGAGACGAAAAAATTATTGAAACAAATTTGTGTATACCATTAGTACACCATAGATCGATCGACCAGAACAATTAATTGAAATGAAAATGAACAAAATGTTACCTGTTTATCCTTGAAATAGCAGAGACTACCATCTTGAATCCCAAACATGTGAGTCTTGAACGTCTTGCTAGTTTCGTTTGCGTATTTCAACATACCGCTTATAGCGACCGCTGAGATTTTCATTCTATCGATTTGCTGCAAAACTGTATTCTCGCTCAACAAAAGGTAATTATCTTTTCTGTCTTCCTCATCCCAGTACCCCCATCTTAATACTACGTCTAGCAGTATTTCATCTTTGTGTATTATGCGACGCATAGAATTCTCGCATATAATCTCTTCTAGCATCAAAAGATGGGAATACGTGTTCGCCTTCTCGCAAAGTTCAATGCATATGTCAGAACATGTCTTGTTTGGCGTTAACTGCGAACAATTTGAATTAAATTTTCGATAATATAATTAGCATTTGTATCGGACAGCTGTGTGTACACACACAGGCAGTACGATAGTGCATTGTATAATTAATTTCATCGTAAAATTTAATTTGCATTGTATTTTTAGGTTCAATCAAAGCTAAATAATAATGTTCAATAATGCGCGAAATATTTCGCAGTTAGCGATGATTATACATATAATGTAGGAAGTAATTTATAATTTAATATGACAAGAACCGAATCCGTGGAATAGAAATAGAGAAAAATAAGGAGTTTAATTACCAAATCATAGACCACTTAATTGAAGGAGTAAATAGTTATAGTATTATTATCCGTGAAAGCCTCGTTGAGACCAAACAAAGTGGAAAGGACAAGACACCAATCGTTTACATGTATGCATAACTAACAAGAATAAATTGTTTATATATTTAATATGTTTATTTCAGTACTGATAATTTATTTATTAATGTCAATTTATAGATTCGGTAATAAGTAAATTGAAAGATAAGAATTTTAATTAAGATTTCTCTTTAGGCAAAGGAAAGGACACAATTTCTCCTAGGGTTGTATTACATGTTGATTTCATGACATACAACAAGGTTAACTTATACATTTTATTTATTTATTTACACACACAAGAGGCACACATCAATAGTCATTGTATGTGTGCTAAGGTTAGGACTCAGTGATACAAATTATTATATATCTTTTTTACCTGTGTTCCACAATAAATGGATTTGATTTGATAGACATTGCTTCTAAGACAAAATAGACCAAACTTATTATCAGACATCTAGAAGTCAAAGGGTTATTTATCATTGACATTTTTTCTTAATACAGCCATAATTGAAACAAAAAATTACAATCTTGTTTGCCCCAGGTGGGATTTGACATTCAATAAAATAAAAAAATATTAGTCATTTTATTTTATACGAGTGACTTCCGGCTGTTTCACCAGTATTTAGCCCGTTCTCGTGGGAGTTACAGGATAAAAAATAGCCTGTGGCGTCAATGTTAAATTCATCGTTCATGAGAATGGAGAAGCGCTCCAATCTCATGAACTACTGGTCTACTACTATGATTTTGTTTGGTTGCTTAACCAAACAAAATCATCCGCTTTATAGAGGTAATATTAACTAGCGCGACTCAATTCTCAAAAGGTAACCACTGTTTGCCAGCTTCGTTGTAAAACAATTTTAAAAAATTAATAACCCCCGACTCTGTATAACAAAACACACGTCACTTACTCCTTTTTGCGTCGGGAGTTAAAAGCTACGAACATCTAAGTCACCTTTCTAACAAAAAATAATTATCCAGATCGATTCATCCGTTTGAGAGTATGATGAGTTTGAGAGTCATCTGTGACAGACACACCCACACACACACAAGCACGCACGCAGGCACGCACGCACGCACGCACGCACGAACGAACGAACGTACGCAGCATATCGTCAAACTTATGACACCTCTCTTTTTTCTGTGTCGGGGGTTAAAAAAGGGTTTAAAAACAATTAAAATACCACGATCTGATGGCAAGTGTCTTTGTCATGCACGTAGACCCACGTCCGGAGATCACCAGCAGCCTTGGGAGCCATCTGAGTGGGCGGACCGTACACTTTGACCAGCACTCTTCGGATTGCCGCTTCCCGCCTTTTCTCGGCTTCTGTCGGCTCCCAAATAGACACGAAGTTCGCGATCAGATCCTTCACTACTACTAGGTACGAGTTCCAGTCGTTCTGGAGAGGATCTGTCGTCTGGAAGGTCCGATTACGTTAATCCATATTGATATTATAAATGTGAAAGCGTTTGTTTGTCCGTATTTCATGTCATAATGGAGCAACAGACGAGTGTGATTTTTTTTATGTGGCTATTGCCAAAGGGCTCGAGAGTGACAGACTACTTTCCGTCTCTCTCTATTCCCCCACCCCCCAATTTGACGCGAGCGAAGCCGCACGGGCTAAAGCTAGAAAGAGAAAATATTACAATAGCCAACGTGATTGTAATTTAAATATTACTAGGGATACATATAATATGTGTCGTGGGGAAGTCATGATACGGATCAACACTTGATTAGATCGAAGTGCCTTTACCAGACGCACGGCGAATCTACTGAAAATGACGTGTCCAAGTGGTAGGAGGCGCTTGTAAGGGTTCTTGGGTCGTGCGCAGTGTTCGGCTCAGACAGTTCAAGTCAGTCAGCGGTCGGGCGAAGAGCTTCTACCAACTATTCTCGCGTTCTAAAGTTTACTACTGCAGTTTATGGTGATCTGTGTAACTGTTGTGGAAATTATGTTTAGTGGTGTGTGTCAGATGGAGTGTTTATTATTGTAAGTCATCCAAGGTGTCGGATTCAGTTACAGCTCAGCCTTCCTGTACCGTCATATGTATATTATTTTTAATTCATTTTTCTAATGCAGCCTCGCTTTTAAGATAGTGGCAGCTTTATTAGAGACGGAACAGTGACTGTTTCATCTATTATAGACATATTATGTACATACTAATAAAACTGTAACTTGATATGTCTGTGCATAGAAGATATTAAAGAAATGAAGAAGTAGAGATATGTATTTATTTATTTAGAAATGGTATTTATAGAGCCAAATGTCTTTATGTCTATCTGTATGTTTGTACGCGCATCACACGAAGGCCATTGGATGGATATTGATGCGGTTTTCAAAGTTGCATCGCAGAAGGTCTAACTTAATAAAATAAAGCCTTTATCTGAATTCGTCGCTTAGAACTAGAGATATTGTCTGGAAACAGACGAACAGTGAAAGCCAATTCATAGGGTCTCTTTATACGCTTTGAGCATGGAATCCTACAAATGACGATGGAGATTTTTTACCATAGCGGCAGGCATAACAGTAGGCACCCAGACAGCAGCTAAATTGTCGGCGCCCATTTTGTTCGCGTACATCATCGACTGGAGGAAGTGGAGGTGAGCGAACAGACGTCGCGCAGTGTTAGCTACAACCAGAGGCAGTGACGTCATGATCCTCCGGTATACCTCGTATCTCTCTGTGGGCTCTAGAACTGTAACAAACTTGTCTTGTAGCAGATCCTGCTTCTTTAATGTTAAAAGACGTAGGAACTTAGCATTCCTAAAGAGACATCAGAATAACCTCGTCAAGTGTTTAGAACATTTTACAATTATGAAATTGAATATGCCACAAAATTTTTCTAAATCAAATAGTTGTCAAAACGAGACTTTCTCACGTAACGCGATTCCTTATAAAAACTCATGGTAGCCGTACAGGTCTTTCCTAACGAACGAGACATCCAAACGGACCTTGAGCATCCAGCATCTCCTGATGCTTGTCTCTGGGTATAAGCGGCTCCGGTAGTTCCCTAAAGAAGCGCTTGAGTGCACCAGCGACGTCGTGCTCAGTTTGCTCGCCAGTCGTAAGTTGCACCGCCCACGCGTCGCGGCGGAATCGAGTCAGCAACTCTGATATCATGGAGCTGGAGCCAGCGCGGCGATATATGCCTTCAGACAGGCTACCTGATACAAATAGTACAAATAGTTTTTGTACGGCTGTTCAAAATGGCCGATTTTCAACATTGTTTGCGAGCTCAACGTACTAAATGTTTTAATAGCGAATTAAAACATTTAGTCGCTTCGGAAATATTAAAGAAAAGCCACGAGATTGGCGCTACAAAAATTGTTATCACATATTTTTTGTAAATACAAAATAGTTTTGGTACCAATTAATATCAGCCTAATCTGTTAGTACTTCGTAATTCTAAATTCGGCCAATCACACCCCAAATTTGTATTATCTACAAAACTTCAAAATACGCAATTAAAGACCTACCGTGTGCATAGACGAAGCTGAGACATTTGTCGACTACGACAGGAACGTCGTCCTTGGTAAGCTGCTGGTGGTACAGATGGGTGCCGTTGTTGTGCGCCGCTAGCCGCACCATAAATCGCCAACTCTAATAAACAACGCTATTTTCATCAACTATTTGCAACACTTTTTTCCGATATTTGCGAGATGTTTATTCTTTTCATTGTTTTTATCAAAAGAAAAATTCCTAAAACCAAAAGCATGCACGAAATCTGACCTTAAGTTCTCGTTCGTGCGGGAAGTGCAGGTAGAGCGTTGTGTCTGGGCAGTCGAGCAACAAGTTGTCGTTGCATTCTGACTGGCAGGCGGTCTTAGTGTCGTCTTCTGCTTCTTGTGTCGCTAAACAACAACAAAATAATGTTGAACAACACAAGTATTTTTATATTATAAGCTGACATGTTTGTCAGCTTACAATATAAAAAAACTTGCTTGCTGTCCATATGATGAAAAGTAGCCACCACTGCCTATGGATACCAGCGTGTCACAAGCACATTGTAGCGTGACTTTACTATAATTGACGATATCCGAAATATTGAACATTCCTGATTATATGAAAAAGATCAGTAGTTTCGGGTCTATTAATTATAAAATATTAAATTAAATTCTCAAAATATTAAGGAACTACGGATGTTTAAAAAATTTCCCATGCCATGGCAAAGTATACGCAGAAGATATTTTATCTAAAAAGTCCATGAAACTATTTCCATAATCGATGTTTACCAGAACTTGACAAAACAGTGACACGACGTTAAGGAGCGTTCTATAAAAATGCTATTTTGTGCAGTTTATACTTAAATTTAACCCGTTAAAAACATCGTAGTAGTTTGAAATCGATTACAGAAAAACAATCGTGTCATATTTGTTTCAGATTCCGTCTTATAAGGATGTGATTAGATTCTTGTTCCTGCCTTTGTCCCAGTTTAGCTGGAGTCAGGCCTCCTTGTGCATCGGCGCCAGGATGTTCTGTCCCGGGTTGTCGCAGATGTGAGTTTAATGGATTTTAGATCCTGTTCTGGCTTACAATTCCCTTTCCTCTCCCACAAACTCCTTTGCCTAATGTACAGGACAGTTGAAATGTCATTGACATGCGGAATTTAAACTTAGCGCGCGTGAGCTGTCAAAAAGTAAAAACTAACGAGTCGACTCCGTGAAAATTCTGTTATATAGAATCGGACTCATTATCTGGTGCCAGAAACTGTGTGGGACCCTCTTTGAAGAACTCAAGAGCTACATCCTGTAAATTCCTAAGGATTTAACGCTGCACGAGTATCTGTCGCTGCCGGAAGGTGAGTCCCGGAATGGGTCTAATTAAGTTAGGGCTTCAGAAATGCACAGCGGATGGCTCACGCGAAACCAAAGCCGTGAGCCAAATCCCGCCAGATCCCTTTCGACAGTTGACCACCACGTGGCCGATGGTCTGCCTCTTTCTCTTGGTCCAGTATCAATGAGGATGTGATTACATTATTTACTATAAATGAAATAAAAATAAAACAAAGACCAGAATGGGATCCAAAATCACAAATATATTTTGGACATTTTAATTTCGGGTTCGATATTTCTAGTGATACTGACGTCAAAGCAACAGACGCGTTACGTTTTTCTATTGGTTGGTATTAATACCATGTGGAAGTTGCGAATTGTTTATTTTTTTAGTAAAAAGAACATTTGATATTTTGAAAGCTCGTTTGGTGACAAGTTATTGAACTGGTTAGTAATACTGGTATCGAAATAAAAGCAAGAGATACCAAGTCAAATATAGCTATAGCTAAAGAATTGGGCTGCTCCTTGATCAAATTTATAAATACAAATTTAGAATCACATCTTCAAAACATATGTTTAAATTAATACGTAACACTTTTGAACTCTGTAGGTATTGATTCATGGAATGGAATTATATAGTAAGGCTAAACCAGTTTCAGAAGAACGAGTTGTTTTATACAGTAATCAAACTATGATCAAATCCGATATCCGTCCAGCAGCTCAGTTTTTAGCGATAGTGAGCTGGATACGCTATTGTTTTGCAAAAGGTTCCTGTATATCATTATTTCAAAATATTTGGCATCGGTTATAAACGAGCAATGGATCTCAAGAAAACTACCGAGAATATTTCGGAAAATTAGATAAAACCAAATCGTTTTTGATGCAACTTGAAATGGACGTAGAAAATCATAAAAAAGAAACCAACTATAAAAATATTTTGGAAAGCACGCGTCACAACGGTTTTTATATTCCTGTAGTTTTATATAAAATGCAAAAAAGCTATTCTAATACCTTATTACAACTCTCTACATAGGACTTTCTTATCATCCATTACACAAAATAAGTCAAGCCCACATCGAAATTTTATTTTCATAAATTCGTAGTCAAGTACCTAGTTCGATTCAATTTATAAAAAAAAAATAGTACCTACACAACGAGCTTTCAATAACAGATAGAGGAACAAATTATTTTCGCTTTGAAAACATTAGTATTTTAAATTGTTCTCCTATCGAGAAAATTAATTTAACCACAAGCAGACACCTATAGAAGAATTATATGCGAGGATAAAGACAACCAGCTTGATTTGGACTCTCAATTTTATATTGCACTTTACTCAAATTGGAAAGATTAAAATACAACAGTTGGTCGTTCCACTCACTCGCTGAATTTATAAAGATATCATGTATAGCACTCATCGCATCTGTTGGTAAGCCAGCCAAATCCTGCCCCATTCAAAATTTGGCCCAAAAAAGTTACTTGTTAGCATTTGGTGGACCAGTGCTGGTGCCGTCTATTACAGTTTTCTCAAATCTGGCCAGATAATTACGCCAGACATATAAAAAACAAAATTTTGGACAACTTCTTGCAAAGGAAACAATTCAACTCAGATTCCAAACCGCCTTCAGTTTTTATCGATTCTTATATGATTTCTTTCAGTAAAGAGATTAATGAACTACCTATGTAATGGTAGATAGGTATATGTTAGGACCTAATTTCATAATTTTCTTATCACCCATTTTTTGGCTTTGTTTACCCCGTAAGGGGTAAAGACGTGACAGTGTATCTGTATCTTCTTGTCACCTGTAGATATGTACATGAGGAACAGTCAGCATTAAAACAAAAAAATACAGCCGTTCCTTTTGTAATAATATGCTTTAATATCTCATAATAAATAATCAAAGCACATGTATTGTGTAAAATGATAGAATTCAAATTCCTAGTTGATCCCGACAAAAATTCCATATTTTTAGAAACTTCTGCTTCTAATCTGGAACATGGAACTTATAAAATGGAATATGTAATATTCCGGAAAACACAAAGCCAGATTGATGGGCAAGAAATCCACTAAGCCAATGATTATATTTATTTGGAACATAAAATTTACCTTCCACGGTCGGCAGGATAAATAAATAATAACAAAATAATGCGTATAGAAGCTGGTGGTCAATGAAACAACTCATGAAATGATCATAGTTTGATTAACATTACGTTAAGTTAGTAAGTGACGAGTATCAGTGAGGACACGTAGGCCTATCAATGTGATTATTTTACCCCATCGCATAAACTAAGCGATTGACTGAAAAACATACATCCTAACTCCAGATAGGAAAAAGCAATAAAGAAGCTAGTATCCTTAGCTTACAAGATTGAACAAAAGCGAAAAATGAAAAAAATTGATTTTGCCATGGGCAGAGAAGACTTTTGACCAGCAATGGAAATGGAGGTAAAAGAGAATGAAAGAGATGTTATGATTCTACCACTAATCACAGAATTCGAATACTGTATAAAAATATAATTCATGAAACAGCCACGTAACGTTTATGACGTTTAATTTTGGTGATACTTACTAACACATCTTGCCTTCCTCAGATCCACTGTACATATATTTGGATCCTGACCGATGTAATACGCCAGCACCCGCCGGTGCAAAATGACCCATGCACCATGCCACTCTCCAGTCACGCCTTCCTGTGTAGAATATTACACAACTTTAAAAAAAATGAATGTGGCAAACTAAATCTAACTTATTAGTAGAAAGTCTGTCATTGATTTTACACAACAAGACGACAGAAGGCACAGAACGGGCGAGCTATTCACTATTTTTTATACATTTTCGAAACCAATGTCCGAATGCTTGAAATTGTTATTATTTAATTTCCTATTTAAGCACTTCTTTTTTAAAAGTTGGTATCTTCATTTATTTTTATCCTCTTCTAACAAAAATGTTAGAAACTGAATCAGAAACTGCACCTGGTTTGGAGCACTAACTTAAAATCTCTCTGTTAAGATTTTTGTAAGTAGTGTAGTGAGCTGAATGCTCACTACACTAGTTACAAAAATCTTTTACATTTTTCGTGTAAACTTCCTTCCCTTGGTTTTTTTGGTTTTGGTATAGCGAATGTGCGAGGCCACATTGCATTGTATTAAGTTTATCGCAATGTTACAAAACACAATGGACGCCTCTATATTTGTATTTCTTCCTTTTATGACCTTTCTATACGCATTATTTCTTATGTTATTGTTATTTGTTTTTCCTGCCGATCGCGGGAGGTGAATTAACTGTTCCAAATAAATATAATCATCGGCTTAGTGGATTTTTGGTGATGACTAACAAACAACAGGGAATTACTGTGCCTCCATCTTCATCCAGCTCAAGCAGCTCGTCATCTTCCAGTTCGTCATCTGAATCGTCTTCCTCCAGTACCGACTCAAATTCAGACAACGAAAACTTGCATCAAGCAACCCCTTTGGCTGGTCCGTCTTTTAATTATGAAGAAAATGTTAATGACATTATCAAAAATACTCCCCCAGAGCAACTGAACAAAAATAAATTGCAGGCAAGTTATATAATAAACTTTAAATACTTACTGCTGCACTCCGAGACTCCACTCCCAAGTCATTATTAGTAACCGTATTATAATGCTCAGGCATAACAGCAAATTATACAACAAAACTAGGTTTAATTTAAATCAGTCAGGTAACTTTGAAAACATTATGAAAATCGTTGATTAATACGTAACCGATTACATCTCTACATAATTATGTATCTAACCTCTTAGTACCTACCATGCCTTCATTATTTAATTTTATATTTAATGTTTCAGATTAAAAACATTCTAAGAAGACAAGAGACTCAAAATTATCAAATATCGCCTTTACACACCGATGAAAGCGATGTAGATTTGAGTGATACAGATCCAACTTTCGTAAATACTGGATCGAAAATAGCAGGAAACTACCTTTTTAATGAATCATGCTCTTCTAGTTCCTCTATGTCCAATATGACCGTAAGTTCTCTTAAAAAAAAAAGGGCGGAAACGCACAATAAACCCTTCTAAATGGAAACAAACCCGAATTAAATGTATGCGCAATAAAGGAAAATCCTATGTATCTTCGGCAAAATGAAAACAAAAACTCAATGAAAATGGTATTGTACTAGAAGATTTAAGAGGAAAGCATAAAAACCATAGGAAAATAGATCCTAAAATTAGACTTAATATGAAACAGCATATCAATTCTATCCCTAAAATATAATCACACTATTTAAGGGCAAATACAACAAGAGAATACATAGACAGCAGTAAAACTATTAAAGACCTATATAATAATTTTAAATTACAACAAGAAGAGTTGAATATTCTAGAAGCAGGAACATACATTACATACTATAAAATATTCACAAAAGAATTTCATCTTGGGTTTTTTCAACTTAAAAAAAGATCAGTGTGATCTATGTACCTCATACCATAATTCTAACTCTACCCAAAAAAAAACCTTTTAGAAGAGGACTTATACGACACATTTAGATGTAAAGAGTATTAGCAGGATTGAAAAAATTAAAGATCGTCAAAAAAATAATAAAAATTTCAAAATTGCTGTCTATGATTTAGAGGCTGTTCTGCAATGTTCAAAGGGTAATTCAGCGTTTTATTATAAGTCTAAATTAAATTGCTATAACTTTACTGTGACAGAATTAACACATAAGGATGCCAAGGTGGCCTATGAAAATGTACACTGCTATTTTTGGACAGAATGTGACGTAAAAGGAGGCGCCATCGAAATTGGGACTGGGTTATGGAAATATTTAAAAGCTGTAAGTCATATGTGGGCAACCGGCGGCCCGCGGGCCGCATCCGACCCGCGATATGATTTGATGCGCCCCACCGAGACATTCCCGGAATCAAGTGAGCAAGCCAAGCCGAGTGCGGCTTGGCTTGCTCACTTGATTCCGGGAATGTCAATGGCATCCTGTTAGTTCGTCAAATAATCCCGCTGATTTAGCATCACGTGGCATATACCCATATAATTTACAGCACTCAAAACTATGGTGGAATGGCCCTCAATTTTTATATGATAAAATTGTAATTGAACATACTACTGTTGATATTCCCTCAACGGATTTAGAAATGAAGCTTAGTCATAAAATGGTTAGATAACATTTTAGTTAACCAAGTGAAAGTAAGGATGAAGATGAGTATTTTGACTTTGAGGGCGACTTCCGAGTGGCGAAACATGGGACTCTTTCGAGGGAAAGGAGGAAAACTGTTTGCCTCAGCATACTGGGGCTACACAAGTTTTTAATTCGGCCTACGACGCTTTCCGTGTCTATTGGGACGATGAGATCATATGTAGGTCTCACTGTTACTCAGACGAATCAGTATTCTGGGAATATCGAGTCTTCATATTTCCCGTCTGAGTAGCACGAGTGCAATGATCATGAAATTTTATGACTCTTTACATTTTGGATAATGCTAAGCAATATTAGAATGCCAACTATCACAAGCTGTTTTTCAACAGACCCCTAGTTGGCGACAGAAGTGTTCAAGCGAATATTCACCCGGAATCGGTATAAACATTTGTCGAGAGCTTTACATTTTATAGATAGACTCTTCAGTAGTTCAAGATGATCGCCTTTGCCGCCTTAGACCGATCATTACACACACATCTTAATGTTTCAATCTAATTACGTAATGGATAAAAAACATTGTATTGATGTGAGTAATACTTTGGAAGGGCAGGCTGGATAGAACAGTATATTCGGTCAAAAGCGTCAAAATTTGGTGTTAAAACTTTGGAAGTACCACGGGATATCTTTGGTGATTTATCGTTTACATCGGTAAACAAACATGGGCCGATTTGCAGCAGGCTTGTGCTTAAAAGCACCGCCGTGCTATAGACGCTCATTGCTACTTTACTTAATAAAGGATTTACATTATTGGTGGATAATCGGTATAATTCGCCTCTTCTGGCAAGATTTTTATAACGTAATTTTACCGATTGTGTATTACATTAAGACCCTTCCGCCGTGACATTCCTACTCTAGTAAATAAGGCTCCACTTAACAGGGGTGAGATTATTGACGTTGACGCTAGTCAAAGAGTCACTGGTGACTGATGATGTTTCTTCAGACACCGAGAAAAGACAAGAATCAATGCTGTCAATCAGCAGTGATTTTATTTCTTTAAAAGAAGAGGAGAAAGAAAACATATCAAATGGCAAGCAGACACCCGAAAAAACGTAAATATTCAAGCAAGTTTAGTACAGTACATCAGCCCCCCAGGACTAACTATGCACATTTAGCACTTTCAAATAACACCATTCACGTGTCAGTACATTCATTTGGTTGTTTGAGTTATGAATGTATTCAATGTTAAGCATTTCATATTTTAGGTGAAAAAATTTAAAAATCATTTTAAAAATTGTTGTCATAATGGGAAGATATAGACCCATAGAGCATTAAAGCAAATTCTAGATATATTATTAGATTTACACGAAGGCAATATTTTTGATGCTAATCATTCTAAGGCAACAATATAATTCAGTATTTGCAATGGCATACATAAATTCAAACTTGAACACACTCCCTCCAGGACTTTTCACTTATCGGGTACAAGGGCAAATTTATATAAAAACTGGATCTTTGTTTCCGTTGCAGGGTCATAAACCACAAAACAAACAATTGTACATAATTGAAGATGAAGCAGCATTAAATGAACGATTATCTGATTCTAGAAATAACATATGTAGAAGTAATATAATGATATCCTTACAATGATCAATGAATCCAATCCTTTCGTCAAAATATACAAAAGGGTGGCTGCAATTTTAGCTAAAGAGGAATTAAAAGCGGATTCAGAAAATAGACTCAAATACAGTATCAATGCAGTTTTATAAACAAATCTCTTTTATTTGCGTCGGTATAACACTCCATCAAATAATGAGGTAGCGATTATCTTTATAGGATAAAACGGTGAACCTTCATTAAATATATACTTTCCTGTACAAGAATATTCTCATCGTTTAACTACGCTCAAATCAACTCGTCCCAATTTTGATCGTTATAGTATTTCCGATCGATCGGCGGTAGCAGTTGCAAGTGCAGTATTGCAAGACGTTGATTTAATTTCTTCCATACTCTTGAGAAAGCGAGAGATCTAAGCAAAGTTCACCCGGAAACGAATGCATAAAGAACTTCAAAGTAAAAACTGTCCCGAAATTAAGAGCATATATTTCGATGGAAGAAAAGACAAGACTTTGATTTACCAAAAGCGAGACGAGACAATCATTTTTACAAAACTGTTGTTCCAAAAGAACATATTTCTTTAATCATTAAAAAGGGGGTGTTAAATGTACCCCACATTGCAAGACATTCGGGCGATGTCACTGTAGTAGCATGGCAAGACAAGAAACGTATCACCATGACTTCCTTCTACTTGTCATGGTGCATCTTGTGTCTTGCCTAGAGTTTCTTCAATACCAACAGTTAGGACTGTGCCTTTTAAACCACTTTATTGGGGGTCGATTTAAAATACCAAATTCTCAAGCCTTACCTAATAGAAAGAAAGCGTTGCAGGAAGTGGTATCTCAAGCTATTCAAACGACTACTAAATGTTTCTATTAATACGAGGATAAATCAAAAAGTTCTTAGAATGACATGCTGATATACATTTTTTGTTGGTAGTTTAGCATTATTTTTAAAAAGTGATTATCGTGCAATATTTATACCCAGTTACAATCGATTCGGTCGTATCGTTTACCAGTAATAAATTATTAATTGCCAAGAGTATTTCAACGTATAGAAATATGGAGAAAAACGAATTACGTGCGGTGATAAAGTATCTGTGTCTAAAAAAAATGTCCACTAAGGCAATTTTTTGGATATTCAGGAGGACATTAGGGGATAATGCTTTACTATATTCTACAGTAGCTTACTGGGTTTCGGAATTTAAAAGTAGTAGATCAACCTGTGAAGATGATCTGCGTTCCGAGCGGCCGTCAACCTCCGTCACAATAGAAAATATCAAAAAGGTCGAGAAGTTCATTCTAGAAGATAGAAGAATAACTATAAAACATTTAGCCGAGATCCTAAAGATTTCATTTAGTAGCATCCAATCCATTTTAACAGATTCCTTGGGGTTCAGAAAAGTGTCGGCAAGATGGGTACCACGAATGTTAACAGAAGAAAACAAAAAACGTCGTTTAGAAATTTCAAAATGCAATCTTGAAATATTACAGTCCGATCCGGATAATTTTTGCCGTCGTGTACCATGGATGAAACATGGGTCCACCATTTTGACCCCGAAACTAAAAAACAAAGCATGTCTTGGAAACGGCCATCATCTCCACCAATGAAGAAATTTCGAGTTGCTCCTACTGCCGGCAAAGTTATGGCCTCTGTGTTTTGGGATAGTGAAGGAATCCTTTTTATAGATTACATGCCGAAAGGACAGACCATTACGGGATCCTACTATGCTAATTTAATTCCAAAAGTGCGTGAAAAAATAAAAGAAAAACGGCGAGGAAAACTGTAAACTGAAAACTTATTGGGCGTGTTGTTTCTTCACGATATCTCTCCTGCACATAGGTCCGAAGTTGCGCTTCCGGCAATCCCTAGTGCTGGCTTCGATTTGCTTGATCACCCACCATATTCTCCGGACTTAGCCCCTAGCGACTTTCACCTATTTCCAATATTAAAGGAGCACATCCGTGGAACAAAATATAATGATGACGACGCAGTTATGGCTGCCGTAGACGACTTTTTTGTGAGTTAAGAAAATGTTTTTTTTTTTTTTTTAAGAATTAGAAAGTCGGACAAGCGGTATCCTAAATGTATTGAATTAGAAGAGAGATTATGTAGAAAAATAAAATATTTTTGTTCACATCTTCTGGTTTTTTTATAGTGATTCTAAGAACTTTTTAATTTACCCTCGTAATTAGTGAATCCTTCTACAATTGTCCACTCAAAGACTAGTAGATACCATTCTTTCCAAACATCTACCGAAATGTCCACAAAGCCAAAAACAAATCGGTTTGAATACTAGGCGTGTCATGTTTATCCAGGTAGATACATAACTTCTACACATTGGCCCGTACCACTGCAACCCAGTATCCTCGACAGCAAAAGGTCGAAACTACTGCAAAATATGTTTCATTTGCCCCAAAGAAGGCAGAAAATTCCAGAAAAGCCAGTTCTGTTGTGAAGGCTGTCAAGCGCCATTACGTATAAACTGCTTTAAGAAATATCACACATACAAGCCATAATGCTTTATGCATTATGTTTTATATGTGTAATATTTTGATGTGATGTATTGTACTAATTTATTCATCAAATAACTGTTTATTATGGAAAAAGAATGGAAGATATAAGTATATGTAAGTTGTGGCGTAGTGACAGTTGTTCTCGATACGACAATTGCCGAGATAAAACGGCATTTAGATGTCTTAGACATTAAAAATACGGTATTCCGAGACAATTGTATTACTGTTTTTTTTTTCTTCTTATTGTTATTATTTTATAATTTCAAATATTTTTTTAGACTCTCACGCTTGTAGGGACTAATACTGCCGAGTTTCTATCGGTTTCTTTAGTTTCAAAAACTTGCAAAGCTACAAGCTGGTAGTTGTAGCTTTGCAAGTAATGAAGAAATTAACATTTAGCCTGCTTGAATAGAAAACTCCATGACTGTCCATGTGTCAACTAGGAGTGGGCGTTATGTATCATAAATCGTTTTCATAACGATACAGCCGAATCAAAACCATAACGTTATGGGTAGTTTTGAAAACCATCTATTTCTCATAACGCAATTAATATCGCCATCATAACTTCATAACGTGATATTGTCACCGCCAAATCACAGAGGTCGTTATTGTGCATTGCAATAATATGATAACATAATGAATGAAAGGTGAACGGTACAGCCGAGCCAAAACGATAACGTAATGTAATGGGTGACTTTGACAACCATCTATTTTTCATACCGCAATACCGCCATCATAACGTATTATTGACAACGCCATAACGTAAAGGGTGACTTTGACAACCATCTATTTTTCATAACGCAATACCGCCATCATAACACATATTATTGACAACGCCATAACGTAAAGGATGACTTTGACAACCATCTATTTTTCATAACGCAATACCGCCATCATAACATATTATTGACAACGCCATAACGTAAAGGGTGACTTTGACAACCATCTATTTTTCATAACGCAATAACGCCATCATAACGTAATATTGCCACCGCCAATCACAGACGTCGTTACAGTGCAATGCAAAACGGAGCCTAAATGTTTAAATAGAACTAAATGAACGAAACAGGCGTCTCTTTCACAATCGCGTGTTACGCATAGTATGAAAAGAGATGACCATATATATAATCAGATTTGATCGGATACAATATAAACTTTTACATTCCGCAAACTGAACGATAGTTCTTATTTCCTTTGAAATAAGGTGGATTTTTACATATTTATTTCATTGATATTATTTTTTTAGTTTTGTTTTGATTACCTTGAATGCACGGAAGGAAAGCGAAAGAAAGCAAAGTAATTATTTTATTTTTATTTAGTGACATAATAGGAAATGTTTATATTAAATCACGGCCGGTATAATTATTAGTCGCTAATATAATTTAGTTAATTCTGTAACTTATGAATGTATATTTAATTTATGGACAATTACTTGTAAAGAGATAGAAAATTATAAATAATTGTATATTTTGTTTGATTTTTGTGTGATTTTTTGTTGTAATTGTGTATATAAATAGAACTTTTGTAAAAATGTCGCGTGTGAATACTAGTTTGTTGTGGGACTACTTTGAAAAACAAGATATTGAATTAAAAAAGGCGAAATGTAATTTATGTAACATGATATTTAGTTATAAGACAACTATTGGTAATTTAAAGGCTCATTTAAAAAATAAACATATCGAGGCCTATTGCCAAGTAGCGAACATTCGAAATGAGAAAACAAAGCGTCAGTCTGTCTTAACATCTCAAAATTCAACTATGAATTTGGTGCCAGCAAAATCTGACCTTGCGTTGGAGGAGGGAATTAGTACATCGTCTTCAGTAGCAGCACAAATAGTCCCGTCAAAGAGGCCTATACAGAGTAGATTGGATGGGTATGTACCAAAAAAAATTACTAAGGATCAAAAATCCCGTGTCAATGTAGACCTATTAAATCTATTTATTGATGGCTACCAGCCTTTTAGCCTAGTGGAAGAACAATGTTTTAAAAATTTCGTTCGATGGATACCTGGGTATGAACTTCCTTCACGAAAACAGCTATCATCTATTTTAATTCCTAAAGAATACGAAAGAGTGAGAGAAAATGTAAAAAATTATTTAAGCAAGGAAAATTTTGTTTCGACAGTGTGTTTAACTTTGGACTTGTGGACATCTCGAGCTTGTGAGAGCTACATAGCTATAACGGGCCATTTTGTTACTCCCGATTTTCATTTAAAAACTGTTTTATTAGCCTGTGACTGTTTTACAGACAGACACACTAGCAACTACATCAAACTTTTTTTAGAAAAAGCAGTTCAAGAGTGGAAAATTGAAGAGAAAATAAATTTTGTTATTAGTGACAATGCTGCGAACGTGCTTAGAGCACTGGAAGATTTGGGATGGAAGCACTACGGATGTTACGGTCATACATTGAATTTAATCGTGTCTGAATCTATTAAACGTGTCCAAGATACAATTGAAAAAGTAAAAGCAATTGTACGACACTTCAAAAAGAGTACAGTTGCATCCGAAAAGTTACTGCGCTATCAACAAAATGAAGACGGGACCGGGACTATTCCAAAAAAATTAATTCAAGACGTATCAACTAGGTGGAACTCGACTTATCATATGATAGAGCGGTTCATAGAACTTCAATCTGCAATTAAAGCAAGCATGGCAGTTCTCGAAAATTCAAATTTACCAATAATTACAAATGAAGAGTGGAGTTTACTAATGAGACTTACAAAAATTCTGAAACCCTTTGATGACGTTACTTCATCAATGAATGGTGAAAAATATATCACTGGCAGTTCGGTGATTGTGATGACTCGCTGTTTAATAAAAACTTGTGACAAATTATTGGGCGATGAAGAGATAACAAGCACGTGCAGCGACGAAATTGTACATCCCGCTGTTTTTGTGTTATCGAGACTTAAAGATGGCCTACAAAGTCGTTTTGAAGGTGTAGAAAGGAGTGGCACCTTTTCCATATGCACCTTTTTAGATCCAAGATATAAAATGGCGGGATTTGAAGATCTAGGAGAATCGGCGCGTGCCAAAAAAAAAAATTATAGACTTAGTAGCTAATTTAATAAAGCAAAATATCCCAACCACACCATCAGCTCCAGAAGTCCTGCCTGCCAATAATAGAGACGACAAATTTTCACCGTTTGCCATATTAAATGATATATTGGGAGCAAATAAACCGCAGCCTCGAAGCACGCCATTAGCGAAAGCAATACAAGAAGTCGACCTTTATTTAGAAGATGATCTCCTTCCCATAAGAAATCCAGATGGCAGTTGGAACTGCTCATTAGAATGGTGCCGAAATAGAGTGCAAAAATACCCAAACTTATGTAAAATAGCACGAGATTTTTTGAATGTCCTCGCAACTTCGGTCCCTTGCGAGAGAATATTTAGCAAAACAGGCCTTCTTATAAATGATCGGCGTGCAAGGCTCGATCACAAAAAAGTCAGCCAAATTATGTTTTTAAATATCTATAAATAGAAAACTGTAAATATTTTAAATATGTAGAAATACAATGATGTAAATAGAAAAAAATGTATATATAAGATGAACTTTTAAATACGCCTGCAATCAAGTATTTTACTTGTATATTCTCTCAATATCATTCTGCAGCCAGTCCTAAGCCTGGATAAAGTATGAANNAGGAAAGTTCATTTTAATTTAGTCAGTTCAAAACGCAATATAATAAATCAATCAAAACGAACTCATTGTGTAAACCTAAACTGTTTTAAATTAGGTATATTTGGCCCCTGACGTTATGAAATAGATCGTTTTGAAAATAGACGTTTTGGATAACGTTATGAGAAGACTGACAACGTTTCGTTGTGTTATCTGTAAAACTCATAACGACCCATAGCGAGTGTCAACTTATAAACGGATGCTGCTGGAGGGCTTGGTCTTGATGATTATTTTAGCGTTATTCCAATTACTATCAGAAACTTATTTTTAAGTAAATTATTGACGTCAATCAAATGAACATTTCCCAAATTGATGATTCAAAAGTGTGCGACCCTAGTATATTTGAATAAAAATATTGTTACTTTGAGTATGATTTGTATTCTTTGAGTTTGATTATGTATTTATTGTTTATATTTATATACCTCTTGAAGACAGAGGTAGCAAGATTTGTATAAATAATGTTGTAAATTGTAAAATTATTATACTAATGAATGTTATGATTATATGGATATTTTGTTTTGGTGTGATTATGAGGATATTATGTTATGGAGAATAATTTTAAATAAAAATAATTTTACGTCTTATTATTTCGACAAAAACATAACTATCTATACTATAAGGACGACAAGAAGAAGATTGGCTAGTAAGGACTAGGTCCAGAGCCGTAAAATAGATTAAAAAAAATAATAATATCATAGTTGACTTTTTTGAGGTTTTATTGTCAACATCTCAAACTGTCTCGTAAAGTTATTATGATAATAGGATACAATAATATAGATGTTTGGAGTTCTAATGTTAAGAAAATTATCGATCCAGTTATTCAAAGAAACGAGTTTTTCGCCCACCCCGATCATCTATTATTAGCTATGTTTTACGATGAAAAAAATTATATCAGAAAATTAAGCTTAATACGAATAATCACAGCAAGAAAAAATATAGTACCTGGTGTTCGAATATTCAAAACTTCGAAGTTGAACTTTAATGCCAACCCGATATGATACTGATTATATGGGGTGAGTCGCGAGTCACACCCACTCCTATGTACATAATATGTGTTTGTGATTTCAATCACAACCACATATTATGACGAAGTTTCCGGATTTTCCTTGTCATACTCAAGCAGTTGAGCGATGTGTTAAAATGGTAACTGAGGTATCGATGGCTGTTTCTGGTAAAAAGGCAAGAGATGGATTTATTCGACGTAGAATACAATCACGAGCAATAATGCCTTTATTTAATTACAAAAAGGAGTTCAATGTTCAGAAAAAAACATTTTAAAATTAATCATTTTCTACTTTTGCCGTATTTTTTAATTGTTCAACAAATTTTAGAAAGTTGCATAAAGAAGAAAAATATGGTAGAGGGCTACATTTTAAAAATAAAAATATACTTGTTATTATCTAGCTCACCTGCAACTTTTAGCAGGTATTCGAGTTCCCAACCCAATAGGACACGCTTTTTGAAAAATTCTGTTTTTCTAACTACAGCAAATTATCATTCTTTTCTGTGTACCATATTTCACTAAAAATTCATTTCAGATTTTATTGTACCCTTGTACAAAAAGTGTTTATTGACGAAACATGGTTGAATTAAAACCAACAGTTTCACAGACTTGGACCAATACGGCAACCCCACCTCAAAAGTTCCACCGAGATACAGATTATGCCTTATTGTATGTCACGCGGGCTCACATTCTCAAGGCTTGACTTTATTCCAAACTATTGTCTCGCATTCTCATCAAAAACTACGAATGATTACCAAAAAGAAATGAAGTTTGAGGTATTAAAGAGTGGTCTGAGAAGCTACTAGTCAGCTTAGAAGACCGTCGAAAATTAAAATGAAAATTAAAGTGGAATACACTATACCATTCCATACAGATTAATAAACCACCAAAGCAAGCAAAATAGAAACAAGAAAAAGTCTAGTGGCTGGAAAGAAATTACATCATTTCTTTCCAGCCACTAGACTATTCTTTGATGCACGTCTAAGATTAATACGTAATAAAACAGCCACTAGACTATTCTTTGATGCACGTCTTAAGATTAATACGTAATAAAACAGAAGAATAAGAAGTTCAGAAATTTAAGTTTTATTACATTAACTTCGAAAATTATATCAATATTATCGCAGTAGATTTAATAAAGGCGTAATTGATATTTCTTTTGTATATTTGCTTATAAGTAATCCTTTATAGAGTGATGGGTACATATTATACCATTCACAGAAAACCTACCCAAATATTATCTAGTTAATGGGTATAAGACAAATTATCTCCACAATATTACAATAACTTATATTGAAATGGTAACTATGATATCATCTAGTCAGGATAACAAGAAATTGGTGGAAAGATATCACTGGATGAAGTTTCTTTCAATCGATATTTTAGGTTAATCACCGTCAGTGATTTTTTAGTACGGACAAACTGGCGAGAGCCCTTTTCGCCAGTTCGTAATTCACTGGGAAACGATGCAGCGGACAAACTGGCGAGCCTTTTTCGCCAGTTCGTCCGTTGCATCATTTATTTCATCATCATTTATACCTTTGAGGGATTAGAGGTCCGATGGCTCCTAAACCCATCCTGAACAACGGTCCGTTCACGACCTTCCCGCTTCGAACGAAACGCTGCAGCGGTGCGAGGTTCTAGCAGCGAGGGAAACAACAGTACTCAATACAGAGAGCGACGCCACGGACCGGAGCGGCATCGACAGCGGCGTAGTAATGACGGACTACGTGATCATTATTTTATTCCAAGATTGGAGAATCCACAAAAGATTGTGGGATGAAATAAATCAAATTTTTGCATACTCCGACGATATATTGTAATTATCTATTTACCTATATAAGTTATGTTGTTCCTTTTTTTTGAGACTCGAATCACAGGTAGAGCTGCGAGCTGGGCGTTTTTCATACTTTTTTACAAGCCTTATAGAAAGAAGCTAGAGTCGCAACTGTGGCCTCAAACAGCTTGAGTCGCGAATCTAACCTTCTTAAAAGATCTAGGCGAAATTTGAGGCTAATTTTGAAGCTCGAACCCTCGAATCCAAGGGTCATGAATCTCACGATGCCAAGTAGCTATTAACAGAAAAAGGTAGGCAAGTCCTCATAGACATATTCTCTATGTTTTAAACTATTCAATTAAACCACATTCCCTCGATAAAAGTGGGTGAAAAAAACAAAAACAATTAATTCAACTATACATAAGAATAGCCATGAGCATACATATTTTGACAGGCAAGTCTATTGGGGTGTATTCGTTATGTATTATCGTATCTTACATTAAAAAAAAATGCCTCATAATTGTTAATAAACGGATGTAGGTAGTTTCAAATACATGCATATCTTGTACTTGTTTAAATTCATAAACCAGCAAGAAAACCAAGAAATTGTAAAAAGGTTCCTTTTAAAAAAAATACAATTGAATATGAATCTGATTTTAGATAAAGATGAAGCCTTTTTGCAGTATTTTTTAAAATTATACGTAGGTACAAACGAAAGTAATCATTTCGACAAGATATTGATTAGACTACTACTATATACCTACTAAACATGCGACCAATGCATTTCCCAAAAAAGAATACATTTTTGTTTCAACCTTATTTTTTAAATATTACTAAAACATTTATTATTATTATAAAAACAAAGCAAATAGAACAACATTTCCTACAGATGAAGTCTTCCAGTCGAGCTGTGAAAGCATTACATCTAAAAAAAAAATTTAATTTGATTAACTCTTAGGTGAAGAAAGTGTTCAGATGTTCAAAATACGACTAAGATCCTTTACCAGTTCCTTGTAAAATTCCGTGCTACTCTTCCTCATGATTGCTATACCATTCTCTCATCAGATATTAATAATATAGGAGTATATTGAAGCTCTTGTTTTTTTTTCTTCCCTTACCATAATATTTCTGTATAACACTATTTATTTATTCTTTCATATTATAAATTCTAATCTTTCACCAGAGCTTTAGTCCTAACTTACCGTTTAATACCAATAAAACTCGACGACACTAGCAAAAAGATAAGCTTTTTTTAAGTTTGGTTGCTAAAACAAGAAAAATATCCTACATAACAATAAACACATTTTGTTTTGAACTTTTCTTTAGATCAAATTTTTATTTCATATACAATATTAAAAATAGAAGATCTATTTTTAATATTATGTATATATGAAATAAAAATTAAAATATTACACGACCTTAAACACTCAACAAAATCTAACCGATATTGAAAAAAAATGGAACTAAATACAACAACTGCACAATGGAACCCACCAATAGTTTGAATTCTTAGTGATAAAACCTAAGGGTAGGTTTTAAAGATTTTTTTGATCACATGGCACACAAATACGTTAACTTTTAGCTCGCATTTCTTCAATCACTAACAGCCTTTTTATGTTTTCATTAAGAGCTTAAAATATTTTTATTTTAAAACATATACATTGTTATTTTTACTTAATAATACATTAAATTTTAATTTATTATATTTTTTTATTTTCCTGCTTATCTTTTTTCCACGGTAATTCAATTATTTGTTTTTTTTTCCTTTATTACACATATTATACTTGTTTATTATGTTACAAACTTATTTATACCATATTAATTTGCATTGAGCTACTTTGGGAGTTCAGTCATTCATTTGTAACTTTTATTACCAAACAAATAAATTGTATAGGTATTACACCTTCATATACAATTTATTTCTTTGAAGACCCACATACTCCATTTACAATTAATTTTTGATAGACAACTACTGAACAAAGGCCCAAGTGCCTGACCAATCAAACAATCACCAAATGCAACAACATTTTCTGACAAAATATTATACATATAATATAAAAATCAAAATCACACAGAATCTAGATTCCAGATATTGAATTGATGATTGAAATAATTCCAGAAAGGATGCAATCACTGGGGAGTGTTAAAGAGTTTGATTGTGGACTTCTGTATTTACGGTCAATTTCAAATTATGAAGAGAAAGAAACAACAACCAACAGGCAGTGTCTCTGACCAGACATAGCCACCATCATATCTGCTAAAAAGTCAATTTAGACTGATTGCTGATAACAAGCCAAAAAAGGGAATGGAACTTTTAATTTCTTTAAAAAGATGATAAGTAAAATGCTCAAAGTTTTAAAAAATTATTAGACACTATTGTGGTGCAGTTGTGCATAAAACGATTCCAAATTACTATTTTCTTTTAGTATCATTAGCATTTCAGATAAACCATAGATAGACAAGGCTGAAATAAATAAGTTTACTCTGGAACCCAAAACAAAACTCCAATAAAATAGAAGTCTTGGCCCAAAATGACAAAAAAACGCTAGCTTATAACATCAAATTTATTTGAAGATAGCAAATATTTAGTTTATTTAGTTTTACACACAAATACTGAATAAATAAGATAGTAAAGGCTCTTTAATTATTACAGTAATTTATATATTACACTAATATTTGTCTTAAGATCCTCATTTATTGCAAATTAAAATGTACTTTTTACCCAACTGCGGCAGAAGAAAGGTTATTTTTTTCCTATATGATTCCATCACTAGCTTTTCACATTTCAATACCTATAACCTTGCTCCAATTCAAACTTTTTTCATATAAAATAAATACTCTTACAAGGACAAATCGTACAAATTGAATTAACCATAACCAACATGAAGTTCACAACTTGTATTATGATGATAGTAATTCAACAACACTATATTTTATAATTAATACATAGAGTTATATAGATACACATTCAATGGCTTGGTCTAGAAAAAAAAACATCTTTCCATTATGACCTAAACGGGATTCGAACACTGGATTTCTTTGTTGAGAAGTAAGGACAGTGTGCCAACGAGGCTGTATTGTATCGTTCATATGTCTTCTTTCGTCTTACCTTCAAAAAGCACCAGCCGCATCTGGTAAAGTCCAGAGTGTATTTATTGGAAAAGACTGTGAGGTGTGATGCAAGGTGGTGAGTCCATGTCCTACGCAGTGCCGCAGTATCACAACTGAACGCTATCTTCCGCGCTTGACGACTGCTTCCGGACGACACCATCAAGTCAAAGCAAAACGAATTCGCTGTTGTACTGCAACAAGAATAATAATTAGAAATCACAAATTATAAATACGTATAAACAAACATTCTTGAGGCCTCACAGGTAATAACATTCATTGAGTAATATGGCGAAAAGAACCATCATTACATCCGCACGTGGAAATAGGTTTAGAACATCCAAGATGACTGGTTGGATTCGGCTTACAATAACACGCCATGCTTATTTACCTACAGGTAACTTTGAAATAAATAGTTTACAATATACCCATAGGCCTGATTGAACTATTAATCAACAAAATTTGTTTCTTATGGGCAGGATCAATTTGATTTCTAAAAGTGATTTTACACCGTGCAGATACGCAGATACGCCGTGCAGTTTGGCCTTTTTAGACGGAAGCGGAAATCAATAGCGTAAATAATTTGTCATATGACAGGATAGGGAAGAAATGACATTTCATAATCTATATTGTTTATGAAAGTTCAAAAAAGTTCAAGACTGGTGCACGCACCATGCAATGGGCTAGCCACCTAGAATTCCATTCCGGCAATAAGCCGGAATGGAATTCAGATACAGATATAGACCCATTCCGCTAAGCGTCGACTCAACGAGTCTCGAGTTTTCGTGATAAAGACGTAATTCTTTTTACATACCTAATACTTTTAAAATTATATCAGGACGATATATTATGTCAAAACTTAAATATTTTAGATGATTATGAAAAAAATTACGAACCAGCAATGTATGAAGTTGTTTTGTAAACAAAATATCAGAGTAATGAAACTCGATATTATGGTTATAGACCTTTATAGCTATGTTTGATATACTTTTTTTTTTGGAACGATATCAAAGTGTGAAATGGTATGGCAAAGATGTGAGTTTAATCCAAACTGGAATGTGATGGTATTAATTTTTAAGTTATTCTTTACAAAAATTACAATGAGCAATAATAAAGAAGCTATCCATTGGCCCAGCACTATATAAGGCTCTTATTTTACGCATTTCTTTGATAAAAAGAAGGCATCATTCAAATTTAATTAATTACCCTAAATGACAAGTCTAAAGATGAGCAAACGTAGTCTATTATACTGATGACGTTAAATTATCAAAATTTTACTAATGGAATAACATAGTTACTTAAAAGACATATTTATGAAGAATTCTGAACCAATGACGAGGCAGCATGGTCTCTGACCTTAGCCTGTTCCATGAGGGACAAACAAAAAAAAAAGCAAACGTAGTCATGGTAGACAACGAGCACTGTTTCTTGACTAGAGGTGTAAAAGTAACGAGAAAAAGTAAACCCGTATGTATCCGTTACTGTAAAAATGTTACTCGTTACTATCGTATCGTTACTCGTTACTTTTGATACCTCAGTATTAGTCAGTATAACCCAACGAA
>JADGIL010026664.1:0-15484 GCA_020352625.1 Cactoblastis cactorum | reverse complement strand
AAGTGATCACCACCGCCCATAGACAACTGCAACACCCGCGGGGTTACAGAAGCGTTGCCGGCCTGTAAAAAACCACCGCCCTCCTCATTTGGGGAGGGCGGAGAAGTTGGACCCCCGGCTCTCCCACTCACCGGACGGAGTATGACGGTTGATAACCGCCATTTAGGCGTCGGTCTTCTGTGGGAGTGTGTTCCTTCCTTGGACGAGCCGGCCCATTCGTGCCACAGGCTAAAAATAAGTCTGTAGCTGGCTCCACACCACTACTAGCAGTGGCTCCATACCACTGAATAAGAAGCACCTGCACTGAAAGAGAAGCTTCTAGCACACATTTCGTCTTTTTTTCGCTATTATCATCTATATCATTGAAAGTCACGCGAGAAGACATAATTAGTGTCTTTGCACGGCTATACTCACGTTAATTTTTGGTCGGTAACGCCGACGATCGTTTCGACCTATTCAGAAGGCCATCTTCAGGGCGAGTACTAGGAACGTCGCGGCGCGGCTGTTCCAGGACTCGCCCTCGAGGTCGAAACGGTCGTCGGCGTTACCGACTAAAAATTAACGTGAGTATAGCCGTGCAAAGACACTTATTATCATCTACTTGCAGGAAAAAAAACGAATTTGTAATTATAACCAGGCGACAGTGTATTCATTCTAGATTTATAATCCCAAATCATAGACGTATTATAATATTGTTGATCGAAATCCCCAATAACCAATTTTTAACCGACTTCAAAAAGGAGGTTCTCTACTCGGATAGTTTTTTTTTATGTATGTATGTACACCGATGACGCCGACGTTTCTGGTCCGATTTACGTAATTCTTTTTTTATTCGACGCAGAATGTTTAATGTTTTTTTAAACGTAGTTTTATTTATTGACAATTTTAATTGGAAATAAATTTAGTTCCTCAAACGACCATAACGGCGCTGTTCTATTTTTTATCTATACCTATATTATTACGAGGTAGTAACTTTGGTTGTTTGTTTGTAAGGGCTAATCTTCGGATATACTGAACCAATCATGAAAATTCTTTCACAATCAGAAAGCTACACTATTCAGGAGTGCTATATGTCATATTTTAACGTACAACGAAGTGGGCACGGTCGGCTAGTAGTAGATATAATAAGTAATAGTACCTTTAATATGGCTCTGGGTACAGAGACACAGATTTACGGTCAAACAAACAAATTAGACTGTGTGTGTCAAACGACTGGCTGGTCAAACCCGTTCGCATCTCACCCGACTGTGCAGAACGAGGGTAATTGATTTACACATTTCCGTAACTGTATTCATAAGTAAACAGTTTTTAGTTCATTCAATATTATTTCTAAACAAATATTATTTGTAAAATTTGTTCTGCTTCGGAAATGAAATAATTTTATTGTTAAATATATTTCAATGTATTATAACTAAGTTTAATCATTTTTTTATAAATCACACTTTAGTTAGCTCCAAACTAAGTCCGAGACTTGTATTATGGGATACTAACTCAATACTCCATACTACTATAAAATAGTGGCTCCATACCACAAAGAAAACATAGGCAACTTTTTTTCGAAATTCGACCCCTTTATACTAAAATGGGGGGTAAAAAATTGTATGTAAAACATGTCTCTTCCGCTTTCACGGCTAAACCGCAGACTATTCTACGCTGACGAAGTCGCGGGTACACAGCTACTACTTATCAGTATATAATATCCCATCCCAACCCATTATTGGTGCAAAAGTTAGTCGACGTTCTTCAGATATCTTATTCATATCATGTATTTTTCCCTTACGGGGTAGACAGAGCCGAGAGTCGTAAGACTCGAAGGCCACGCTTAGCAAAATGTTGGACATTTGGTGGAATCCTCTACAGATCAACACTGTGAGGGAGGAGATAAGGCTCTCTGCTGTACAAGAACCGGCTCTCTTATCCTCCCAATGAGCTAGCATGTGAACTGATGAACATCAGCTACAGTAAACGACTGAAGCGACATGATATTCAGGACCTAGATTCCAGATATTGAGAAAGGATGCAACCACTGGGGAGCGCCTTTGAACTGTCATAGCATATCATCAAATCTGCTAAAAGTCAATAAAGACTGATTGCCGATAACTTGACAAAACAAAAAAAAAATTAGTGGAATGGAGATTATAGTGAAATAGTGACAGGTTGCAAGCCCATCGCCTATGAAAATTCCTGTTTCTCGAGCCCTTTCCCCTGATAGACTTTTCTATAAATCTGCGCGGGTAGAGTAACACCTGGGGCATTCCACGTTTTTCTTTTGCTCCCAGACCAGCGTGCAAGTGTTCGGATATCTCGTATGCAAAAATATCACGACAATCGGCTTAGTGAGTCATAGTATCGCCAAATCAGCGCAGCGAGTTTTGAGGTCAGCCACCAGATGGCGCCCGACCTTGCTGCCCAGTTCCGCACAGCTATGTCACCTCGGTCATGCCTGTGACTGAGTTTTGCGATTAAAATGTTAAATTTAAGAGTTACATACCTAAAAGATTCGTAACTGCCCGTCTGTCGGTCACCAGGTTGCATCTCAGGAACCGTGATAGCTAGAACGTTGATATTTCCACAGATTTTTTTTATGTCAGAGGGAGGCAAACGAGCAGGCGGGTCACGAGATGTTAAGTGATCACCACCGCCCATAGACAACTGCAATACCCGCGGGGTTACAGAAGCGTTGCCGGCCTATAAAAAAACTCCTAACTAAAGAATTTGGGCCTCCGGCTCTCCCACTCACCGGACGGAGCATGGCGGTTGATAGCCGCCAGTAAGGCGTCGGTCTTCTGTGGGAGTGTGGTACTTCCCCGGACGAGCCGAGAAGATAGATGATGTACTTCTGTTGCTGCTACAACAACAAATATTAAAATCAATATAAAATAAATAATTATGGAAGGTTCCCACACAGCAAACGTGTTTTTTTCATCCAACTCGTATATAACAGTTTTTTTTTTCAAATATCCGGGCCACTAATAACAAAATATATTTTAAGAACAACTATTATGTAACATGTATGTAAATAAATATTTTGAGTTTGAGTTTGAATAAATAATTGTGTTTATTTCTCAAGTCCCTAAAACCTGACTTTTAACTTTATGCACCAAATAGTCTAAAAAATAGGCTTTTAAATTAGTAAGAAGTTCATATTTCGAAAATAACCGCTATCCAGCTAAGTCAGGTTTCAATGACAGTCATCCAAAATTTCGCATATTTTATTAGCGAGATGATATTATGTTGACGGTCAACGACCTCTGGTGATGACTAGCAGATTCATTGTTACGTACAGTCAACAAAACATTACCCTGCTCAAATTATTTGCATTCGCCTTTCTTACTGCAGTATAGATGCGAGCAGGTTAACAGATCATTCAGTTGAGTGTACATTTCTTTACGGTACATTAGTCATGCGTCAATTGTATGTTAATTATAATAATATAATATGTTGCAAAAAAACAACACTATTAATAAAATACTGATACTAATAAAATCCAAACATTCACATAATTAAAAACCCATATAAAAAGCAAATTTTGATTTGTTTTAATGCTTTTTAGTATACTAATTAATTTTTCTTTATAATTCCAGGCTGAACGCTACCGCGAGAGGCGTAGACTGGCAACACCAAGCCCCACGCCGTCCCCCCCGCGCCGAGCGCCACCAACGACCTCTGCCGGCCATTGGTTCAAATCTCTTGACAGGTTGACTTCGAAGAAACGCGGGAAAGAAAATAATACTAAGGTTAGCATCTGAAATTCGTTAAAAAGAAAATTTAAATAACGATTTCTTTAATAACTCTTTACATAGTTACATTTTTTGTACGTAAAAATAATAAAATTTTTAATCGGCTAAGAATAAATCGCTTTATTGCCATTGCAGTGCCAATATCTATAGGTCACAAGCTGATTAAACATGTCGCCAGCCATAATATAAAACATTACCTTGAGTACTTAAACATTTAAATGTTAAATCCCCATTGGGGAGGCCGAGGGCTTTTTAAAGGCCGGCAACGCTTCTGTGACCCCGCGGGTGTTGCAGTTGTCTATGGGCGGCGGTGATCACTTAACATCACGTGACCTGCCTACATAAAAAGAAACTAGTTAACTTTTTATGTCTGTTTAGATCGAAAAAGATAGCGTGCTAACAACCGAGGACGAGTCACCAAGAAAACCCTGGAGAAAGCCGACGAAACCCCTCACCTCACCAGCGAAAAACCTGCGCTTCTTCGGGGACACCGACCAGGATTCGGATGCCAACTCAAAACCCTCACCGGTCAAGTCCAAGACCCTAACAAAATCCCACGGGACCCTCCGAAAGACCGTCTCAAATTCCAGTACTGGTTTAGACGAAGTTGATCACAGCGAGTTGGCGAACAAGAGCTACTCTTTATCCAACTTGCACAGAGAAGACAAGAGCGAGTCGCCACGTAACCGGCAATATTACAAGAGAAATCTCCAAAACATATCAGAAATTCACAGCAATTCTGAAACTGAGAGTCAGTTTGATAGGCAGGTTAATAAGAAGCCGCCAATAAGTCCTTACGATAGATCGAGGAGTCACAGCAGTTCGAAGACGCTGAAGGGGAGTAAGAGTGACGTAAGGAGACACGTGAGGGAAGATCGCGGGAGCTCTTCAGATCTGAGAGGCAGCAAGCAGGAAATTAGCAGAGATTTGAAGTGAGTATCTAACGATTAAGTACTTGTATGTTCATAAATCAAGTCATTTATTTGCTAAATAAAGTATTTAGTTAAGTAAATTGTATTTGTCCCTATAAATAAGGTATACAGTATTACATATCTGTGGTGGCGACATCTGCCTACGCCACGAGATAAAGGAGTTATCTGCAATGAACCTAAACCGCGCAAGCAGAATTTCCTGAGATTGGAAGTATACTTATATACAACCTCGGAGATGAGTCTGTCGGAGCCGCGGTTCCTCAGTCACCCCTCTCCTGCTACAGTATACTTAATATTACAAAGCGAAAGAGCTTGCTGTATGTCTAAATAAGCTAATTTCAGGAACGTCAATGTTTTTTTTTATGTAAGAGAGAGGCAAACAAGCAGGCGGGTCACGTGATGTTAAGTGATCACCACCGCCCATAGATACCTGCAACACCCACACACACACAGGGGTCACAGAATCGTTGCCGGCATATAAAAATACACCCCCGCCCTCCCCAAATGGGGAAGTTAAAACCTAGTTTAAACTTATACATTTTACATTAATTTTGTAAATTCAACTGTAATCATCAACACGATGCTCATTTCCATTAGAATCTCATCTTATTTCTTCCGGTGCATATTTATTAAAGATTACTAGCTAAGTACATAAAAATCTCTGACAAAGATAACAAAATCTAATTAGCTTAAAGCATCATTCCTTTACAAAATCTGTCACAGTGACCCCCCGGGTGTTGCAGGTGTCTATCGGCGGCGGTCATCACTTAAAATAACGTAACCCGCCTGCTCGTTTGCCTATCGTATGTATCGTATGCCGTATGCTAGTGGGAGCATAAAAAAAACAGTCTGAGAGCATTTAATGCGATCCAGCAGTAACTAAATACTAAGTTAAAGTAAACAATATTTCAGGTCAAGAAGACGCGTGGCAGCAGTTCCTTCAGGCGAGAGCAGCACAGAGGGAGACTCCAGCCACCAGTCGCACAACTCACAGAGGAGCGTCGTCTACTTACACGCTACTACTGGTATGCTACCATTGTTTCTCTCTTTCTAGCTGATACTCTCTTGCTGCGCTCCTCAAAACGAGCAAGAGACTGTTATAAACTGTTATTTAGTAATAAACTTTAAAACCAATGAAATAATGTAGATTTTCAAACTTTGAAATTAATTAATTAATCTACAAATCTATAAGGTACAAATTCGATCGAAAACTAAGATCTGTCGATCACAAAAATTTGAAGACTAAACTATCTATCAATAACTTCATAATTCCTAAACAGCTATCATGAGTTTTTATGACTGATCACGCGACGTGAGCACGTCTCGCTTATACTACAAATTTTTAGTTCCATCAGTGACCGCCAGCGGCGCTGTGCTTTTTTCCATATTAATATTGTCAAAGCGAGACGTGCTCACGTATCGTGATCTGTCTTAAAAACTCATGGTACTACATCTATGAACAACCTATTTAAGAGCGAAATATATTATCTAAATTACATTTTCAGTTGGAGATATCCCCGACCCCGGGCGCTTGACTCGCAATAGATCCAGAGATGACGTTTCCTCCGTCAACTCCTCAAATCTCCACGTGAAGAGCACCACTAAAAGCTTTTCCATTTTCGCCCCCTGGACCCCGCGACATTACACCGACCAACACGACGTCCACTACGCCCAAAGACCGAGGAAACCAAAACCGAAAGAGACCTTCAACAAATCCTCGTCCACCAAAAACCTGAGCGAAGAACGCCCGTCGTTACAAAAGAATAAATCTTACAGTCAAACGACTTTATCGCGTAGACCCAGGGAGAATAATCGATTGACGAGTTCCAGCACAACTTTGTACAGGAAACCTGAGAAACGCAGAGATGTAGATCAAAACACTACTTTGACTCGCAAGGCAGTGACGAGAGATAGGAAGAGTCAGTCCAACGAAATCCTAAATAGGGACAGCCGCGATAGAGTCTCCAGATCGATATCTATGCCTAAAGATAATAATAAAAAGGCTGGCTGGTTTAAATTGTCCAATAAAAATAAAAAGCAGGAGATTAACACCAGAGTCCGTTAAGGATATTACATATTTTTATTTTTTTAAATTACAGCGTGGGTTTTGCTTGTGACAGATGAATTAAGTCTAGCCACATTAAGCTCTAAAATTGGAATCGGAGAGCTTTTTTTAACTTTGTGAGACAAAATTTCAAATTCAGAATAAACTTTATATTTTTCTTTTAGTTTAAATAATTTTGGAAAAAAAATTTTATGCCATCTAGATTTTCTAACTTAAATAACTTATAACAATAATCAAAATATGTTATATTTTAGCAGAATATATTATTGTAATAATTAGACTTGAATCCGTCCATAAATCGTAAGATCACTTACTATAAATAGTTTGGTGCTATATTTTTAAGACATTAACAATAATTTGGATACTTGTGCCATTGACCCCATTCACAATGTTACCATTATCTATCCATCAATTTTTAAACGGTCGATTTTTTTTTCTAAGCTTGTATTTGGTTTAACGAAGTGTTGGTGGTATAGCAAAGAGATTATTTGTCAATAAGTTTTACAACTTTAGAAGTTAAAATTATGTTTTAGTTGTAATATTAATCTAAGGAATACCACAAAGAAAACCGCATCTCGACCTTTTGAAAATTGTATAGGCATAATAGTCATACTTGTATAACAAATCGCTTTTACTATATGTACTAATTAAGTATCTAATTAATTTTCTAGCTTTGTATCTATATTTTACCCAATGATAGTTTCATTCATCTTAAAAAAGATAATTTTTTTAAGATGACTTTTCTTGAAATGAAATGCTTTTTTTATTTTTATTTTTATAATAATAATATGTGAAAATATTTTCATAATTACTTAGGTGGAAGCGTGCTGAACGCTTTTTACTGACTTAGATTATTAAGATTGAAAACCATTAATATGTAATTTGAAAAACTACAAATAAAAAAAATCTAATTATTTAACATGTGTTTCTATTTTGAATTTTTTTCATGGCTTTGAGTTTGTGGGGACGGAACAACAGTGAATGAACGTTTTTGTAAGTATAAAATAAGAAAAAAAAAACATCTCTTTCGTGATTATAAATACCACATGGGCTATTTAAAAAATAAACATGTATAATGATTATGTAAAGCAATCCCGTTTATGTTGTTTAAAAAAATAATAATATCACGGTTACAGTTGAGTTGAAGTTACAAAGGTAGCAAAAGAGCGTTTTAAAAATACCGCCCAAGTGCAAATCGGATTTATGCTCAAAGGCTTTTTAATAAAAACTGGCCAAGTGCGAATCGGCCATATATACCTACCTATATTTACTATTTCGAAAATTAAAAATATTTTATTTTATTCAGTTATATAACAATAACATCTGATTCAGATTTCGTATGTGATGGTTGTTTTGTTTTAATATAAATTGTGTTTTGTATTTAATTCATCGATAGATGAATTTCCCATGTAATTCCCGAACGTTTCGTAACGTTGACACAAGAAGGTACTTTTTAGAGGCTTCTTTATATATTTTCCTTTATCCTTGGATCAAATTTTATATTGCAGCTTTTTATGCGAAAATATTCACAATATTGTATTCAATATTATACTATCGAAAATAATCTGTAATACATTTATCATGTCTTAGTTTCAAATTGAATAACCTTTGGCAGTACTCATCGCCCATTTTGTCACCAAAAATTTTATAACCACGCACGATAAAAAGCCATATAACTTATGGTTCGTTTACATAGTATTAAGTGATGAAGTAATTTACTAAATTTTAAGTTAATTTTAACTGAATTCACGTACATATATAAACAGTCACTTAACAGGTCTTTAGTCACAATTGGTAAGTAAGCGATTTAGTAAACAATTAGAATAGAATCAAGACTATCTTTTGCATTTAAGTACCGTTCTCCCAGACCGCGCGTATTCCCCGGTAGGAGTGGCATTTACTTAATTTGCCTTTATAGTTTGCGTGTGAACTCACCAATTTAATGAAGTAAGAACTAAACTAAATTGTTAGTAATTAGTGGTAGTTTAAGTTGCCTACTAAATACGTGTAAACTAGGCATTACTGACATGACATGTCAACGTAATGCTGACTAGAACATTAGACTAAAAGAAATTAGAACCTGAGATTTTCATTTCAACTTCATGTTTCATGAAGATACCGCTTAGGAATCGTTAAAAATAAATCCTTTTTTATTAATGTTGAGAAGACAAACTTTGAATTATAAAACCTATAGAAAATGGCCCGTCGCTACCGAGATGCGGCCGCTAAACTGCAGCAAAACGTGCAGAAACATTTGGATGTGATGAAAGACTTGTCTTCTTCGGAAGATGAGGAACCTTTTGAGTCTTCCGTCCTCGAAGGAGTATTCCAGAGCTATTGGAGAGGAGGTGGTGACACGCACTTGCTAAATCGGACGAAAAATCTTCTGGAGGAAGCAATAAGCGGTCGACCAATAACTTGCCTCATTTGCATAGGAAGTATTAAAAGATCTGATGCGATCTGGACTTGTGACCACTGCTATTGCTATTTTCATCTCTCCTGCATCCAAAAATGGTCGAATGATAGCATAAGTTTAAGAACTGAGGACACTCAAGGGCCTATTTCAGTTGTTAAACCTAAGAAAATCGAATGGTGCTGTCCAAAATGCCGGCATTCTTATACTAAAGAAGAAATACCTCGTAAGTACCGTTGTTTTTGTGGAAAAACTGATGATCCCCCTCTGCATCCTTGGTTGATACCACATTCATGTGGTGAAGTATGTGAAAAGAAATTGTCTTTAGGAGATAATTGTAAACATAAGTGTTTGTTGCTCTGTCATCCTGGCCCTTGTCCCCCATGCCCTCAAACAGTTAATGGCGCTTGTTATTGTGAGAAAGAGAGGAAAAGAGTCAGATGTAGTGCTGCTACATGGTCTTGTGGACAACAGTGTAAGAAGACGCTATTATGCAACTCTCATAAGTGTGAAAATGTTTGTCATGAAGGAGACTGTGCTCCTTGCACATATACCAGTGTCCAGTCATGCAAGTGTGGCAGTGAGAAGGTTAAGAGGCCATGTAACGACCCAATCTGGCAATGTCAGAAAGCATGCAACAAACCTTATTCATGTGGCTATCATAAATGTGAACGTATCTGTCATTCCGGACCCTGTGGATCTTGTCCCAACTCTGGCACTCGTTCTTGCCCATGTGGAGCTAACGAGCGCTTTGTACAATGCCCAGATGTAATGGAAACCTGTATGGGAACTTGTAATAAAAAGCATGAGAATTGTGAACATACGTGCCCAGAAAAGTGTCATAAGGGACCGTGCCCACCTTGCCAAGTCTTGATTCAAAAGAAATGTTATTGTTCAACCCATGTTCGCTCTCTACCATGTAGCAAAGATTATAAATGTGAGACCAAATGCCGTGGGACCAGGCCCTGCGGTAAACATCCTTGTGCAAGGAAATGTTGCAATGGTAACTGTCCTCCGTGTGAGAAAATATGTGATAAACCACTTCAGTGTGGACGTCATAAGTGCACCATGGTTTGCCACCGTGGTCCATGCTATCCTTGCCCTTTAGAATCGAAAATCACTTGTAGATGCAAAGAAACATACATAACAGTGCCTTGTGGTCGAGAAAAACAAACTAAACCACCGAAATGCAATCTTCCCTGTAAAATTAAATACAAATGTGGACATATGGAAGAGAACAAACACAGTTGTCATTTTGGAGACTGCCCTCAATGTAAAGCTGTGTGTCACAAGACATACCCAAAATGTGGTCACGAGTGCAAAGCAACTTGTCACGAATTTGTACCTGTCGTCTTCAAACAAGTTGCAAAGCCTGCTACTCCCTGGGAAATTGAACCCCCAAAAACAAAGATAATGACTTTGGAGTGCCCCCCTTGTGAGACTCCTGTCTCTGTCATCTGCTTTGGAGAACATGAGACTGAGCAACAGCCTTGCCATTCAGCTAAACGCAGATGCTGTGGCCGGCAATGTGGCCGTCCTTTAGCTTGTGGCAATCACATATGTTCTTTATTCTGTCACTTGTATTCTCAAGATCCTGATTATCCGAAAGTGCCTTATAGTTGCAAGCCTTGTGATAAAGAATGTCTCGTACCCCGTCCAGCCAAATGTGTGCACAAATGTTATAGAAGACAATGTCACCCGGGACCCTGCCCGCCATGTGAAATATTAGAAAGGATTGCCTGTCACTGTGGGGTTACAGAATTATATTTACGCTGCAAAGAGCTCAGTGATGCAACAGAAGAGATGATGTCTTGTAAACAGCAGTGTCCTAAAAACTTACCTTGTGGTCACCGATGCCGTAATAATTGTCATTCTGGAGAGTGTGGTGTAGGACAGACTTGTACGAAAAAAACCAAAGTCACATGTCCTTGTGGAAATTTGAAAAAAGAATTTCCTTGTAATGTGGTTAGGAATGGCAGTGCAAAGTTAGAATGTGACGAAACATGTGGAGCTAAAAAGGCTGCAATGAAATTAGAAAAAGAGAAAGAGGAATTGAGACAAAAAGAGATAGAAGAAGAGAGAAACCGTAGAGAATTGGCAGAGTATGAGTGGAAATTGAGCGGGAAGAAGAAGAAGTATAAGGAGAAGAAGATAGTTACTAATGTTGACAATAGAAACTTTTTGCAGAAGTATTGGATTCCTATATTGTCGATTATAATTGCTGTTTCAGCTATTACATATTGTATAATTTATACATGAATATTCGAAAATATAGTTTGTAGTTTAGATTTAAGTTTTTAACTTTTATATGACAATGCTGTTCCTTGTTTTTGCTAATGAAAATTAAAGCACAGTGTAATTTTATATTTTTCTCAATTTTAACTGAAGTGAAATAGCACATTGTCATTTAAGATCGTCATACAAAATGTATAGACAAACTTATAATATTACGTGATTTATTTGAGTTGTGCGTAAATAGCCCTTTAGAAAATGAGGGTATTATAACCTTTTAATTTTTCAAGATTTTTCTTGGTCACAATGATTGTTCTTTTATGTCCAATATGTGAGATTACATTATGCATTCCTCATTATTTATTTTAGCAATAAGTAGTTTTTTTCTTTTTATGTACTGGAATTAAACACTATTAATGTAGTGATAGTATATTTGTGATAGGTTTAATGTTTTTGTTAACTAGAAAACATAGAGGATCGTTAATATATAAAAATTATTCAATTGAGCAGTTTCAGTTCATCTAGATTCATGACAGCGCCATCTATGTACATTCTGTAGATGTCTGTAAAATTAAACATAAACTATATTATTAGTGTTGCACAGTTTATAAATTCTTCGCTATGTATTTTTAGATTTTACATTGCACACAGTGCTTATTTATAGAATAATCTGCATTTAGTATATTGGCCATTATTAATAATCTCGCCCTCTGACTAAAACGAGATTTTATTTTATTTAGGCCAAATGCCGGACAGCAATACACGACGTAACAAACAGTAACTGCCCAAAAATTTCGCCATTTTGTAGTATGGTAAAATTTAACATAAACACTATGACTTCTCCGGTATATTGTTAGCACCTGCCGCCAAAGAAGTCTCACTGTGAATTTGAACCTTAGATATATTTCACACTAAGTCAAATATATTCCTTTTTCTTTTCATAACATAGTATTTGGCGATTGTTTAGTTTTGATATTTAGTTTTTATTTATTATCTTTTGTTTTATGTTAATTATCAGTTAGATACTGAATATTTTTTTCTTGGGGTGGAGACCTGAAACGGGCTTTTGTCTAGCTTGGACACCAGTCTTCCACTGTCTATATTGTGAATTTTGAGTACTAATAATTAACTGTATTTTATGGAAAAAATAAAGGATTTTATTAATATTATTTATTTTAATTAATAATTTCTTGTCTTAGAAGTTAACACTGCGAATGGCATGTGAATTCGTTTATAAAGCTTTTCAGAGTTGATAGTCTGGTTTTTTGTTTAATTAATAACATATCTATTTGCCCTTTTTTTAAATCCGGTATAAACAAATTGTTATTTGTATAATGATTAAAGATTTGAATAAAATAGTTTCAAAGAGATTTTTATCTTTTTGTATTTTTAATGTTTCTTCATTTTCCTATTATTTTTACCATTGATTCTTCATTTTATCAGTTAATAGCTATAATACCCGCCACGTAGTCTGTCTGCGCTTATTTTACTACTGCCAATACCTATCTTATATTTTCATCCTATATATATCTTTCATAGTACTTTTTTATAAAATGTTCTATGCTCATAGTATTTTTTTATATACAGACATTCTTACTGTTTTATTATAATGTATATGTCATAGATCGAATAGGTCAGCGACCTAAAACAACCTTTTACCTAAAAGTTTGGGGTCCAGTCCATGGTTCTAGGAACATAGATTAAGAATTGATAGAAGGCCACGTCGACGTTTGGTGTTGCCGGCCGGACACATTTGACACATTTTTGCTATATTTGTTGTGTCAATGTCACCATTGGCAGACCATCATTGTTATCAAATTATGACTGATTGATAACAAAACTTTGTATGTTGGTTCCTTCTCCTGGTGCTTAACACCAGTCAGACAGTTAAATGATTCAGTCTTCGTGAAACTGGGATTGTGCAATGTTGCAAGCTATCGGTAAGCAATTTATAACTTTTCTCACAAAGTGAATAATATGACTCCTCAAGTCTCTACTTACGTTTTCTTAGACTTAGAAACTACGGGTTTACCGTCTCAGGAGTACAATAGAACTAAAATTACAGAATTAAGTATGGTGGCTGTGTGTAGAGAGCATTTATTAGAAACAGAGGCGGGACTCTCGCCTAGAGTGCAGGACAAATTGACTCTTTGTGTTTACCCTCGAAAAATGGTGTCTCCGGAGTCGTCGAAGGACACAGGACTGGATAATTATCTACTGGAACCTAAATTACCGTTCAGTAAGAATACATGCTTATTGATAAAGGCATTTCTTAATGAGCAGCGAAAACCGGTCTGTCTCATAGCTCAAAATGGTATGCAATTTGATTTTCCAATTTTAAAGAATCATTTTGAATTATTTGAAGAACAGTTATCAGAAGGTGTCTTATGTGCAGATTGCCTGCATGGATTTTATGATATACTAGAGAAGACGGAAGGAATCAATACATCACTGAATTGTCAAGGTGATTGTAGTGAAGTGTCTTATGATAGTCCAGATAATGCTATTGTGAATATAAAACAAAGCTCAAATTCAAGAAAGAACATTATCAAAAAGAACTTGGCGAAAGTATTCTGCAATTTAACTGCCGAAAATAAAACTGCAGAAGCGTCTAATATGAAATATGAAGAGTTGAAAAATGAGTCTGTACGAACCACTAATACTGAGAATAATTTATCTACATCACTAAATGCAGACTTAGAAAGCCAAGGAGACACATTAATTAATAATAATATAAACGAATTAAATTTGGATGCAACTCAAGACATGAAATCTGAAAATGAAACTACACCAAAAAGACAAATAAAACATATGCCTTCACGAAGAAAGTCTATAGGCCAAATCAGAGACCGCAAGTATCCATGGCCAAAAAATAATAGACCAAACAAATCATACAAACTGGCTCAGATTTATGAAAGAGTCTTAAACCGACAAGCTCCTAAGGCTCACCGTGCTGAAAATGATTGCATATATTCTTTGGAGATCTCGGTGGCCATTGCTAAGGATTTTGTCAAGTGGGTAGATGAAAACTGCTGTCCATTTACCGAAATTAAAGCTATGGGGGCCTAGACGACTGACGTAAGCATGGTTTTTGGTAGGTAACATTCCTAACTCCATCATCAAATAATGAGCATTTAATGAATTGTGACATGTAATTGGGTAGGTAATTAAAATTTTTGGTGAAGTGAATTATTAAAAATTGCGGTATGATGTATAAAACAACTCAGTTGCAATAATACTATCATAATACTAATACCATATTTGGTATGGAACGATTATGTGAATATTTAAATTTTTTATATGTACTATTTTATACTTTTAATACCATAGAGTCCATCCATTTATGTTGCTAGTTTTTCATTCCCTTCCCCCTTAAGTAAGAAAGAAGACCCCCTCGCGCCTGTTTAATATTTATTACGTAAGTTTAAGAAAACATGAATACATGTTTTTTTTTCGTAATCGTTAACTTACGTAATCCGAGCGCGCGTCTCCACACTCGCGTGGATTCGCGCGCTTTTTCAAAGTAACTGTGCATTTATTTGATCTAACGTAAGAACGTAAGAACTATCAAGATTCCCTCCTCCGCCCCTGTAAGAAAAAAAATAATACATGGTCGACCCCCCCTTCCCCTTAAATTGACTCACGTAATAAATGGATGAACCCATATAGCTAGCTCTATATGTTATTATGATTCTATTTTTTTTTTAATTTTAGGAGTATTTTTGTGTATTATAGAATTTAATTTTTGACTGCTTTTGTTTATAATAATTATGTTTTTCTTTACAAATTATGTGATTGGACTTATTGTAGTTTTGTGCATTTATATTTATTAAAGTATTTATATCCATTTGGTTTGGAAATATTTTGTTATAAATTATGTTAAGACGGATAAAATTTACAATAGTTATTGGTTCACAGATTATTCTATTCTTTTTTTTTTATGTCATAGGGAGGCAAATGAGCAGGCGGGTCACGAGATGTTAAGTAATCACCGTCGCTCATAGACAACTGCAACACCCGCGGGGTTACAGAAGCGTTGCCGGCCTGTAAAAACCTCCGCCCTCCTCAAATGGATAGGGCGGAAAAATTGGGCCCCCGGCTC
>JADGIL010026663.1:0-13005 GCA_020352625.1 Cactoblastis cactorum | reverse complement strand
TCCTCGTTTCCACAAATATTTAATTGTCACTGGCTTTAAATTTCCGTTAGAAACAAAGTCGGGAATCTAAATGATCTCATTGTTTTTTTTTTTTTGTAAGAGGGAGTCAAACGAGCAGGCTGAACACGTGATGTTGAGTGATCGCCACCGCCCATAGACAACTGCAAAACCCGCGGAGTCACAGAAGCGTTGCCGGCCTTTAAAAAGCCCCCGCTCGAAGTTGGGCCTCCGGCTCTCCCACTCACCGGACGGAGCATGGCGGCTAATAGTCACCATTCAGGCGTCGCTCTTTTGTGGGAGTGTGGTGCTGCCCTGGACGAGCCGGCCCATTCATGCTGCAGGCTAAAAAGCTTGCAGCAGGCTCATACCACTGAGGAAACTTAATGTATAACAAACGCATAACATGATATACCACTCAAAGTTTGCTGTTTTAATTTCGCTCCACCGAAATAAAACATACGCCCGAATAAGAGTGCAAAATTATTTTTAAAGAACAAAGCAAAATAGCAAATGGTACGACGTACTGAAATAATATCTGTAACAATAATAAATGTACTTACATACATAGCCATTTTCTAGCGCGCACTATGCTCCCACATCCTGAGAAATGTATTCCATTATAGTGTGACATATTCAGTGCCGAGGGAAGTTCTAAACTGTTATTTATACTAGAGAATCCGGCGACTTCGCTCGAGTTTTCATTATATTAAAATACAAGTTATGGCCCTCTTGGGACGTACTGCGACGCTTCTTGTATAAAGTATATATTTTGGGTAAAGCAAAGGTCTGTTTTAAAAGCATTTTTGTTCGTTATAACAAAACAAAAACCTTCGTATTGTTAGCTTTACTCACACAAAAAAAACACTTGCGTGTTCATGATTAGTTTTACAAAAAACAAGATTATAACAAACTATCTCACATTAATTAATAGTTAGGTTTTTTTTTATGAAAGAGGGAGGCAAACGAGCAAGCGGGTCACGTGCTGTTAAGTGATCACCGCCGCCCATAGACACCTGCAACACCCGGGAGGTCACAGAAGAGTTGTCGTAGCTTAAGTCTAAGTATTTCACTCTGATGTAAAACAACTTAGAAAATATTTGTAGTTTTGTTAGCAACGAATAAACTCAAAAACTACAGGGTCGATTTTGGTGAACTTTGACACAAATATAGACAAAAACTTTTGGAGGAATAAAGGCTTCTTTTTTAATAATAATTCTTATGGTAATGAAAGTAGAGCTGGTACTATCGCGGCGTAGTCAATAGTACGAGTATGCTATGATGCTTACACTTATTACAAGTGAAGCAAATCTTTTAAGCAATATGCAGTAAAATCTCAAAATCGATGTTTTTACTTACCAGCTAGTCTCAAAGGTTTCCGTTAAAAAAACTGAATCAGTAACTTCACAGAAGATCATGTCGCATCGTTGGACGTTTTATCTGGGTTGATTTTCTTTTATAATCTTCTCTGCAACGCCCTGAAGTTTACATTATCATGTTAGAAACTCTGGCTTGAGTTTTATGTCGTCTAATTTAAAAGCACTTTCTTGGATATAATGAAATTTCACGGGTAGCTCACGACTCTTCAAAGTAAAAACTATAAAGTCGATTGAATGATAAAGAAATATCTGACATTCCTTATTTTATAATTTAATTGTCATAATTTTAATTTTGTGGTGGGAAATTTTTTAGTTTGGTTTTTTGGCATCAATCCATTTTTATTTTTTTTTGTATTGCGTCCACCTGCCGTTCCAAATTTTTTTTCTCTCTGTTTGCTAATACCCGACAGGGTTCATATTGTGCCTACTAAGTTACTGTTATTGTAGTTATGTATAATATTTTGTATGTACATTATGAAACGCAATAAATAAAAGAAATGAAAGCCGTATGTATTTTGTTAATCTACATATTATCATTTGACTTATAATTTGGCATCTTTCTTTATTTCTTAAAGATGACAAATAAACTAAAATTACAGTGGTGATATATGATCTTATGTACTTGAGAACTGGCAAATAATAAGGCATTATTTTTACACTATATTCTATCCAGGTTTTATCTGTCTTAAAAATTAAAATCCTATTCAAGTTTGAATTTCATTTCTCTAGCAATTGTTTGTCGTAATTGTTATTACAAATTTAAAACGAATCCTCCCATTTTGGTCTTGGTAAAAAAAAACATAAAACGTCCCAGCTGCTTCCCTTTTCGGGCTGATTGTAAAAGTTGATAAAGGAAAGGAGAAACAGAGGTTTAATTTCATAGGCGGGTAAAAACCTGTCATTATACTAGAATCTCTATTTTACCAAAGTATTAAGTAGGTACAGAAGTAGTCGAGGCCTTCGAGTCAAATGAAGCTCTGTCTTCCCTTTAATGACGTGACGTGATTCTGTAGCTTTTTTTTATGAAAGAGGGAAGCAATCGAGCAGGCGGCTCACGCAATGTCAAGTAATCACCGTCGCCCATAGACACCTGCAACATCCTGAGGTCTCAGAGCGTTGCTTGCCTTTAAGAGATACGCCATTATCTTGAAGGTTCCGATGTCGTGAAAATAATATTTATTCATTGTGCAAGCCACTCGCAACAAAGCCGATACTGTACCGTGTACTTGTCCTTGAAGATGAAGGTAATAAATACTAGAGGGTGGGCTGCGAGCCTGAGGTATGAATTATAATACAAAGAACGCTGTTTCGAAAGTTTCAAAAAAAAAGTTACATTTATTTACAAGAACTTTTTGTCATAGTCAGGTTAAGGTAAGTATATACATGTGTAGTTAGAAAAAGTATCAATAATACAGTTTAGGGTAAATTTTGGAAGCTCCTATGAAATATGACGGATTAGGAATAAAAATTTATGTAAATATTTTTTCCTTCTCATATTCTCCACAAATTACTTCCATCTCTACATTGTGACGTCATAACTCTACTGAAAATCATCACCGTTCTTTATTATTGGCATTATAACATCATTATAATTTTATTTCTGGGCCAAAACCTAACTTTTGAGCTTTATGATAAAAACTAAACAAACAAGCTTGTAGCCTATTCGATAAGAAGTGGTCATAGCAATCTACATCTGCTGTAGACTGTACGCCTGCAATACTCGAGGTATTATACACGCTTTGCCGATCAGATCACAAACTTCTTCTTAAACCTACATGTTGTAGTACCTAGGAAAAACCATGACAGGGAGCTTCCTGTACGTGGAAAGAAGTATGAGGATTGAGGATCAACCCTGTCAGTTGAGAGAGGTGCGATGGCAAAATGTGGCAGTTAGCATCATGTCGAATGATAGTATCAAAATTTTAGCATTTATTTTTAATCATGCAATAATAATAAAGTCTATTTAAAATTCAAATTACTGCACGATCAATAAGGATAATACAAGTAAAAATAAATCGTCGTTCCCATATTTTTTTTATATTTCTGATTAAAAAATGAGAAAAGCTCTGCCCCTGAGGCCGTCTGTTTGCATAGCATTACGACTCATAAAAAACGACCGTATTGACAAAACTGTTCGAGTTCTGTCGGAGTAATTTGTTTGAATCAAGTTTAGGGACTGTTTTCGCAAGTCTTGTGGAACAATAAACACGAGTCCTTGGGAATTATAAGTTTTTTTTTTAATAAAAAAGTTCGTAGTGGTATGTGCCTGCTGCATGCTGGTTTAGCCTGCAGCATGAATGGGCTGGCTCATCCGGGGCAGTATCACACTCCTACAGAAGACCGACGCCTGAATGGCGGCTATCAGCCTCCATGCTCCGTCCGGTGAGTGGGAGAGTCGGTGACCCAACTTCCCCGCCCTCCCTTAATGGGGAGGGCGGGGGCTCTTTAAAGGCCAGCAACGCTTCTGTGACCCCGCGGGTGGTGCAGGTGTCTATGGGCGGCGGTAATAACTTAACATCACGTGACCCGCCTGGTCGTTTGCCTCCCTCTTACATAAAAAAAAGAAATATATTTTTTGTTATTTTGGCCGTGCATATTTCGACTTTAGCTTAATACCAACTCGAATTTTCTGATTTAATAAAAACGTAAAAAAAGCTTTTGACAAAAGGCAGCAACCATTCAAAATCTCTGGAGAGGAAAATCCGTGAATCATAATTTTGTTTTGCTAAATTTGTAAACAATGCATGATTGATCTCGTCTTAAACGGGACAAAATGTTTATTTTGTGATAAAAATTTACCAAAATACAAAAACGCGTGAAAACCACACATGAATACCAACAAAACTCAATTTCCTTGATAATATCATATTTTCCATTTTCATCACTATTAAATAACGACGACAATGGTAACCTTTTATGAAAAATTTTACGCCGAATTTCCCTATATTTCGTCATTGGCAAACGTGATTCTACAGAAAGTACAATGCTGCCTGTAAAGAAAAGGTGTGTAGATTAATGATGGATATTTAACCCCTGATTACAAAAGAGAGCACATGAAATATATTATCAATTAATATTAAAAATTTATCATCTTTATTGACGACTAAAATAATAATAAAATATTAAATAACTAGCTTTTGTCGGCGGCTTCCCTCGCGTCAAATTCGTATACTAATAGTCCATCGCTGTGGCAAATTTCATCCAGATTTGTTCATTAGTTTTTGTGTGATGTGCATATTAATATACAGAACAGACAGACAAAACTTCTAAAAACAATAGTTTTGGCTTCTATAGGTCCTATAAAGAGCCCCTATTTATATTTTTCTTCAATATCTCCCAATTTTATTATATGTATAGACAGATGGAAATCTATCCGTTGGAAAGACTAGCCGAGGAAATCTTATATACTCTCTCAATAATGTTACACTGTAACCTCACTGTTACTTATCAGAACCGTAGCAGTAAATTTTAGAGCGAGAAGGAAAAACTACCAACTGTCAGATGTAGGGCCTTGGTTCTTGGGTAAAGAGATTCGACAAATTGATGTGAATCTGGATTTATGGTTATCGTGTTGAGGGTCAAATCGAAAGGGGAGGGTATATTTTCGCGGGTAACTTGATTTTACCCTGGAGTGCATTATTTTACAAGCTTTTATTTAGCTTGCAATGTATGTATGTATGTCTTTTCGCGTGGAATCTTGTAACTCAATTTTAAAGCAGTATTCTTCAACCGATTGAGCTGAAATTTTGTATAAATACTTCGTTTGGATGACAATGCATAGTTAGCTAGATGACGTTATTTAAAATCCAACATGGCGGAACATCCAATATGGCCGACTAGTTATTTATTAAAGCACTTTTACAATAAGTGTATCAAAAGAAAAGGCTTGCTGTGAATAATTTAAAAATCAAAGTCATTCTAAAAGCTTGTTTTTAAAAAAGTATTTATTTTAAATTTTTTAATGTTCGCTTGATACTGTTAGATAGAGTCGTTACTCGTCTATAAGATTTTGTTCATACAATTTGTTGATGTTGGATGTTTAAATGTCAAATAAGATCGTTGATTACTATATATAGTAATTTGTTTAATTAATCGCTTTTCATTACTATCACTACATAGTAAAAAACGACTTTGTTTTTTCCGCTGTCCGTCCCTGTGTATATGTTATAAAATAATTACTAGAAATGTAAATGTATACAAAAAAGAAACTACAAAGAATATGCATTTTGCTGCTATTATATTGTACTGTTTAAATTCATTTTCTCTGGCAAATTACTGGCTTCCGTAAAAATACACGGCCGGCTTACGATTTTCCACTCTGTAATTTTCTTAACTGCTATTTTTACATGCATTTTAAAACGGATAGCAACCATTTTACATTTACCAAAACATGGTAAATGTAAAAGAGGATAAAAATCTGCTAAAATAGTTATATTATTTTGATTTTGGGTACATTTTTTATATTTTATTTTTCAAAATAAAATTATTTATTCAGAAATTAGACCTCCATAGGCACTTTTTCATGTCACCAATTAATAAACATTTAAATCTCAATCAAGTTATAGACTACAAGCATTTCGGAGCGACCACTGTTGAGAAGAAATGCCGAAAGCAGTGTTGGCTAAAATAGTAACGAGTTTCTGTAAATATCTATCATAAGTATTTCGTAGTGGTATGCGCCTGCTGCATGCTTTTTTTAGCCTGCAGCATGAATGGGCCGACTCGTCCAGGGCAGTACCACACTCCCACAGAAAACCGACGCCTGAATGGCGGCTATCAGCCGCCATGCTCCGTCCGGTGTGTGGAAGAGCTGGAGGCCCGACTTCCCCGCCCGATGGCGATGGCTATTTAAAGGCCGGCAACGCTTCTGTAACCCCGCGGGTGTTGCAGTTGTCCATGGGCGGCGGTGACCACTTAACATCCCGTGACCCGCTTGCTCGTTTAATCCAGCCATAAAATAACGATCACATAAGAATTCCGACGGACAGAATCTATTCCTAATACTTATCCTACAGAATAAAGCCCTAGTGGCCGTCGTTATTCGCCCGTTTAGAGGACAGCTAAACCAACACCAGATACATTATGCATAAGTATTGTTTATTCACTGGCGAACTTCCCAGACATCAATTTGGTTACAAGTAACAGTAATTTATAAATAACTAGTTATTCACCGCCGTTTTTTCCATCGGGATTCTACACTAACGTTTAACCCATCAAACTATTAATTAAAGTCACTAATTTTTTTTTCTTGAGTTTGCGTGCTCCACCTTAGACTTCATCGTCGCTTTCCATCAGGTGAGATTGAGGTCAAATGCACTCAAGTCTCTATTAAAGAAATAAATAAATTCATCTATGTGTAACTCCAACTGTTTAGGCAGCGTACCGAAATGCTGGTAGTCTATAGCTTGATTGAGATTTAATTGGTGACGTGAAAAAGTGCCTGTGAAGGTCTGATTTCTAAACAAATATTTTTATTTTGATTTTGTACGCGACTACCTGAGATGATAACGATACATGATGAATTATTGTAATGATTTTGTGTAATTTTAGTTGTAATATATTACGATCAAAATTACATAAAATCATTAGAAAATGTAGCCTGTATGTTATCCTAATGTAGTATAACCTATAAAACTATAAAGTCTCATCCAAATCCATCCAACAGTTTTTTCGTGAATGTGTAACAAACATTATGTATGTTTGTCCATACATCCTTACAAACTTTCACATTTATAACTTTAGTACGAATGAATTTTGTAGAAATGTAATTAACAAATGACTTTTCACTAATAAATTCCTTTTGTAATTATTGAAGAAAGTCTAAAACTTACAAGTTTATTTTAATAAGTATTTTCAAACGCGTTCAAGCCGACATGAAACGATGATCGGATACATCATTTTAATTAGCTTCGTTAGCTTTAATGGATCCACTCAAAGTTTTAATTACGACTACGTTTCAAACATCAAGTGAGGGCATTTCATGAATTTAGACATAGACTTCAGTAGTGCCATAGACAAACTCCTAATCTAGTTTACTTGCTACATCTTTGGGACTCTTAACATCGTCAGGAATCCCGGAACTTCTTCGGAATTTTCATGAACTAAATTCAATGCGGTGGTTTAACTTTTTAAGTTCTAGTTACAGCGCCACATCTACAGGTATTTTTCGTGGTGTGAAATTTATATACGTTTTAAGTTTCACTTTACTAGTGTTTAAAAAATGAAATAATCCATATTTGAAACTCTTACTTTACCAATAAGATAAATAATCATGTCTAAAAAAAGGGAAAATTTTCAAATTTGTAACATAATTTAAAGGTCCAAATGATAAATCGCATTAATCAAACGCTTATCGATTTTATCCTTTGTATCAGACGATGACTTCTCAGTTTATAACTACAGGAAATCACACTATTGTTCCCAAAGCGAAAGGGTCACTTGGGTTAAGTTGACCCGCTGTGCCCCGCGTGTTGTCCGAGATAATGTATGACACTGTAATGCAAGGCGTCACAGAGTCTGCCGGCCATTAATAATGGCGTCTGGACCTGACGGCTACACATTATAATATTTAGATCATTTTGATGTGAGTCGTGTTAGCGACACTTCATAGCAGGACGAAGTGATAGTTAATTTGAGAATGATAGCTAAAATTATAGAGAATATAGTATATGTGATCATGTTAATAATCTGTACTGAATTACATGATTCCATCACACATCATTAAAACATTATATCTCCATGGATGATGCGAATAAAAAAAAAGTTAAAATATTATTTATTCAAGAGGACCAAATTACGTTGAGTTAGTATTCCATATCACAAGTCTTGTTCTTAGTTTGGGGCTTACTTAAATTGTATGATTTGTCGTTATATATTTATACAAGCTTTTGCTCACGTGGAAGCCTGCCACTATCCTGCAGTACATCATCTTTGTGTAACTCTAATGGTTTAGGCAGCGTACGCCAAGATAGTTCTCACAGGGCAGATTTTTTCCCGCCTTAATTGACATGTATCGTTACAATACAACCAAAATTACATAAAATCCTTACAAATTGTAGCCTATATGTTATCCTGATGTATAACCTATATTACTGTAGTTTTATTCAAATCCGTCCAATAGATTTTTCGTGAAAGAGTAACAAACAGTATGTACATCCATACATATATCCTCATAAACATTCGCATTTATAATATTACTAGAGGCCGCCCGCGACTTCGTCCGCGTGGAAACCCTATAAAATTCAATTAGGAATCAATCCCGCGGGAACTCCGGGATAAAAAATAGGCTATATGTTATTCTGGGTCTTCAGCTACCTACATACCAAATTTCATTGTAATCGGTTCAGTAGTGACCTACTCACAAACTTTCGCATTTATAATATTTAAAACGCATGTGTCGCCATCTATTGACATGTTTCTAAAACCATTATCAAAATAATCTAACGTAATGCTATTTAACTTACAACCCTTATTTCACCCCTCTGTATGATATAATGCAATTTTCAAAATCCAATTATTGCAATATTATTTTTTAATAATCGATAATTTAAATCTCAAAATTCATGTGTCCAACTTTAAAAATGTCTAAGTTTCATACAAATTTGTAACCCCCTTTTCACCCCCTTAGAAATGGAATTTCCAAAAATCCTTTCTTAGCGGACGTCTCCTAGTTACAATCTACCTTCCTGCCAAATTTCATCTTCATTGACTGAGTAGTTTTCGAGATTTCGTGATGAGTGAGTGAGTGTTTTTCGCTTTTATATATATAGATATAGAGCCTATAGAAGCCAAAACGATGCTTTTAGAATTTTTGTCTTTGTTTTAGAAACGAAGTCGCGGGCATCAGCTAGTATAATAATGTAGTTCGGGTGAAGAACTATTAAATGTACACAAAACTGCACAAAAACATTGTATCTATTCTTTACAGTCAGGCCATTAATAAACCGTTTAAAAAAGAAGAAATCAAATCGTATGAATAAAAAGACATAGCATTTCTTTTTTTTTAAAGTTATTTTCTTTTTTTATAATTAGTCATCAAGTGAAATCTGTCGCCATTCAGGTGTCCGTGAAGCGGCGATGGGTTGGCGCGTAACGCGGCGCATGGAAAGCAGTGACGTCACCGGCCGAAAATACCCGGCCTTCCCGCGGGTGACGGCCCGAGTTCACAACGCATTTACATAGATCCAGAATATTATGCGGTTCATTATATTTGGCAGCTAGATGGTGGATTTAAATCCACTAAATTCTTTAACCAATATTTTTTTATATAAGAGGGAGGCAAACGAGCAGGCGGGTCATGTGATGTTAAGTGATCTCCACCGCCCATAGACACCTGCAACATCCGCGGGGTCGCAGAAGCGTTGCCGGCATTTAAAAAGCCCCGCCCTCCCCATTTGGTGAAATTGGGCCTCCAGCTCTCCCACTCACCGGACGGAGCATGGCGGCTGATAGCCGCCATTGAGGCGTCGGTCTCCTGTGGGAGTGTGGTAAAAAGCATGCAGCAGGCTCATACCACTACGATGATAATAATATTAAAACTAATTCGAGCAATGTTTCAACAGTTGGTACCATCTATATTTCAGCAGTTTATAAAATAAAAATGTGCTATTCCAGGGTGAAACAGGAAGTCTCAAAGGCGATGGGCTAGCAACCTGTCACTATTTCTGAATCTCCATTTTCGCGTTCGAGTCTCGCTACTCTTGACACTGTCTACCCCGTAAGAGATAAAAACGTAATACTACATCTTTATCTGTTACGTTTACCAGTACCAATAACAAGGAAATATAAAATTTATACCGCTGTTTGTGGCGTCATGAAACTTTTAGCACAATCACGTTTTCTGACGTAATAATATTAGCTGTATCAAGAGCTACTGCAACTATAGTCAGAATTTCCCCTCGACCCAGTGACCTGTCCCATGCCCTCCCGCCCAACCCCCTTCCCTGCAGCGACGATCAATGGAGCCGCGGAGGGGCACCATTGATGCAAACCGCTGTTAGCATTCATTGTACATTTGCAAAACGTGAATGAATTTCTTGAAAGAATCTTTTGGTGAACGCAATACCGTGGATGAATGGGAATTTATGTGTCGGAATTTTCGATAAACAATAAATAACTTTTCACAGTTCTAAACAAAATCAAACAAAAAAATGTGTTCACTTCAATAAAGATTACAGCTAATATGATTATTTCGATAAAGTTCCATTTCCAGGATCGTATTATATACTAGCTAATGCCCGCGACTTCGTCCGATCAATGGATACTATAATATCTTGTCAGCCCCTTGCTCGGCTACAATAAATTATATCCCTCGGGAACCGAACATTTTTCCGGAATAAAAAGTAGCCTCTATTTTAATCTAGGTGTACAAACATACAGACAGGCAAAAATTCTAAAAATAATCGTTTTGGCTTTTATAGGTCCTTAGAGCCCCTATATATGTTTTTCTTAAATATCTCCCATGTATAGACATAGCTAAGTTACAATTTTATTATATGTATAGATTAGTAAATAAGTCTTAATGTGTTCAAGTTAAAACCATGTCAAACTAACGAGACTTGTGCTCATATAATAAGCAATAATTTATAAGCGATGAGCTTAGACTTTCAAAGGCGCTTTTTCACGTCAGTATTCAATAAGTATTACTACTTATACCGTGTTTTCTTGCAAATAAATTTTATTTCAAAATATTATATTTTAATCAAACTACACACTTCCAGTATTTCGTAACGACCACTGTTGAGATGAAATAGAAAGAAACCCAAGCAGTTTTGGCAACCAAAGAAAATCTTCTTTAAAGTATAGAAGTACACTTACATGCGAAGTTGTCATGCTTATTTTTTTTTAAAGTAAAGTGAAAGTTAAGATTAAATTTTGTAAATGTAAACTTAAACTTTTCGTAGTGGCAATAAGTCTGCTGCATGCTTTTTTAGCCTGCAGCATGAATTGGCCGGCTCGTCCGGGGCAGTACCACACTCCCACAGAAGACTGACGCCTGAATGGCGGCTATCAGCCGTCATGCTCCGTTCGACGAGTGGGAAAGCCGGAGGCCCAACTTCCCCGCCCTCCCCACATGGAGAAGGCGGGGGCTTTTTAAAGACCGGCAACGCTTCTGTGACCCCGCGGGTGTTGCAGTTGTCTATGGGCAACGGTGATCACTTAATATCACTTGACCCGCCTGCTTGTTTGTCTCCCTCTTTCATAAAAAAATATAAAAGATTTTCGCCCCCTTTGGGGTGTAATTTCAAAAAATCCTCTCTTAGTGATCCCCTACACTCAAGGAACATACATGCCTCAGCTTCTTGCGTTTAGGAGTTTCGGCTGTGCATTGTCTGTCAGTCATTCACCCAATAACGGAAGCGTTTTACATACATATATAGATAACCTTTTAAATAAATTTCGTATGCCTTATAGTGGGACATAGTTCGTATGCCTTATAGTGAGGCTAACTTTTTTTGTATCTATGAATGTTCACGAAATAACTTGAATTTATAAATATTAAAATCATCAACATATCGATTACACACTTGCTTTTCACGTACGGCAACACTTCCAATAAACAGGCAGTCAAACAAAACGCACGCGAACACGACACACGCGTTCTATTCCCGGACGCAAACATTCGATGTTTGGACAGGGGCGCGCCGTTACTATCTAAGTAACATGGCCGCCGGACCCCATGAGGGGTCAAGGGAGGGAAAATGAACCCATAAAAATTCTATTACAGCTAAGAATATTTTTTTTTTATTCCACTTTTTTTACGTCAGATGGAGGCAAACGAGCAGGCGGTTCACGAGATGTTTAGTGATCACCGCCCCCCATAGACAACTGCAACACCCGCGGGGTTACAGAAGCGTTGCCGGCCTATTAAATACCTACGCCCTCCCTCTGATTGGTCTGGGTCTTGGATATAAAATGTGTAGTTGTAATAAAATACAATATTCTTGACTAGTGTCACAATATTCTTGACTAGTGTCCAATAACACAAGTTACTTAACTAACTTTGGAGCTGACTCAATCTACGAGATTTTTCCCTGTATATTTATTCATATATCGCGAAAAACGTGAATAAAAGGATCAAAAACGCCTAAGCATCCATCCTTCTAGATTTAACAATTATTACTTAATCTTTGGTTTAGGTGTTACCAGATCACTATATAACTATGAATGCGCGTTCCAATTATAGCTCGTGTCAATCTGTGTGTTTGTCTGTGACGGAAATAGTCTCGATATCAGCCGATGTGGACACCATTCATCGGTACGCCGCGGGTCGCGCCCGGCGCTAGTGACGTGTCAAAATTACATAGACGCTAGCGACACGCTCTCGTAATCAATAGGGTATTTGACAAAATTTTAAAAAGTATCTTAAATTATTCATTATTGCATAATATATCTGTATTTCTATTAAATCCTTGTTATTTATTCTCTATAAAAAAGTCTTCAAAGTTTAAACTAATAAAAAAACCGCAAAAACGCACAGTCACCTTAATATGACGTTATCTACGTGTAAACTGTCAAATCGATACACTTGACATTGTGTCTGTCTACATGACATTAATAGAATCACCGTGTACACCAATAATATCACCAATAAGACTCTAAGTCACCAATAAGATCAAAGCATTCAAAG
>JADGIL010026641.1:23479-46424 GCA_020352625.1 Cactoblastis cactorum | reverse complement strand
CAATTTACACCGCCGCGGAATGGAAAGGAGTGAAAACGTCTGTTTTGCTAAATGACGCGCGACTTCGCTGGAATTCTCCCGCATTCCAGCTAATTCGCGTGATTCCACAACAACAGACCGGCACCGCATTACTGTCACCGAACCGACCGACTCCCTGTTCGCGCCTCTTCGCACATCGACAGAAACTAGGGGAATTCCCAAGAATGCGCGAGATTCCTCGAAAAACGCGCGACCATTTTTTTGGTTCGTTTCTAATTTCTATGATATGCAATTGAGATGAAGTTTATTATGCTTTGTGTTGCGGCCTTTTTTGATACTNNAGACTGACAGTTATAGGGGTAAAAAGAGGACGATCGACTGGATGGACGACACAAGAAACTAACTAAAGAGACGACGACCGTGATTTTGAAGACGACGACCGTTCGTTGCAAAAAGTCGCTTCCATTCCGCGTCGGTGTAAATTGAACCTTATAAGCTGGCACCGCACTTTATTGGCCTGCCGCCTGCCAGAGATGTGATATAAGTTTCCGATCTAGCAAACTACTGATTTACAGAATTTATTGAGACAAATATCGCAAGTTGAATTACATTTCATACCTTATTGAACTTAAACTAGGATATCATTATATTTTACGATTGTGTGACGAGGAAATCGAATAATGACACATATACATATGTATATTTATAACTGATTTGTTTTTTATAATAAACTTGCTTTTGCCCGCGGCTTCGCTCGCGTCTATTTCAGTGGATGGGATATATAATAGAAAGAGACAAAAAGTAGCCTATATCATTTTCCAGGCCTTCATTATCGCCACATAAAAAATAGCACGAATCCGTCACTGGGTTTTGACATGAAAGACGGACAAATAAACACACTTTTATAATATTAGTATGGATTGACTTTTCAGGTGATGCCAAACTTGTATGGTGACATCATGTCGGACATGTGTTCAGGCTTGATCGGAGGCCTGGGTCTGACCCCATCTGGCAACATCGGCAAGAATGGTGCTCTGTTCGAATCTGTAAGTTTCTTTTATATTTCTTTACTAATCTTCTTTTTTTTACTATTCTAATTTGAATTCATGCTGCCACCTCTCTGAGACCAATCAGCACTAAAAGCGCTTGTAAGTAGCACTAGAATCCTCTAGATTGCATAGACAAAAAGCATAAAGAAAAACGTTTTTATTTATATCAGTACAAATTGTATTTATCATCTTAAATCTATAAAAGTAAGCGCTAGATCAGCAGCTGCTATCACTTGTTACTTAAGTTGCCTAAAGACGTCTGACTTGAATGAACGTACAGTACATAACACACAACAACACAGCTAAAAGACAGTACTAATACGAAGGAAGAAAGTGAACTCTACATACTCAAAGATATGTTAAGAGGCGCTAGATGCGATTAAATCTACGACTTTTAGAAGTAAGAAAACATAATGAATTACTTATACAATTTACTTTTAGATGTATAAAATTAACAATTAATGTTTATTTGATTCAGAGAAAGGATACGAGGAAAAACTCATACTTTGAATATTTATTTCGTTACGAATATTGTACATTTTAATGTAATTATTTAATTTTATGCACTATCGACTTCCGCGTGCGATTAACAATTATTTGTATAATATATAAGTATAATAATTAAGAAAAGCTTAAATTACTTTATATAATTTAAGTAAGAAGCGTGATAACATTTTCTTATATGCACAATTTTTTATATCGGCACAGAAAAATTGTTAAATAATTAATTGTATTGTTATTTTAATAAATTACTGTGAATCTGTGTTGATGATCACCAACCTACAGTGATATTCACAAATATGTAAGTCAATATTGAGAATATTACGAATGTTTCTAACCGGTGTGGGAGTGATGTCAAATAACGCAACGCATTGTGACTTTTCCCATTAAAGTTTGCTTGGTAAAGTTAGTAGTTGTTGTGGTCTTATTGATTGAATGATAAGGTTCCTTGTCCGTATAAGATAAGGACAAGTTTACAAGGAAAATGGATAAAAAATTCGTAACTATCGATTATCATGTTGATAAAAAAATTCCATTTTTACGCCAAAATAATGATGGTGAAAAAAATATTTAATGAATTGAGGTTTCTTTGTTACCTACCCTTAGCGTGTTTGTTACTTATCCAGACACCCCAGATTTTACCTATTGATCAAATAATTTGGGGTAAATCAGCAAACTTTATTGGATGAGTCCTTACAAATGTGGATGACTTATATCTGTGTGAGTAATATGTTCTTGTCCCTCGTCTTTTATCAGTCTGTTTCACTTTAACCGCATGATCATTTAAAACGACATGTGAAATACTAATACTATAATAACTTTGTTGTGCCACATACAAATCACAATATTCCAAAAAATTAAAAAAATCTTTTGCATAACTGGCATTGAACAGAAACGCATCTATGTATAAATTAGAAGTAAGATCACATAAGAAGACAAAAGTATTTTAATATGATATTAATTAAAATACTACTTTTTGTGACACAAAACTTTCAAAAGTTATTTTAAACGTATGTAAAATATTCATGACACTTAAAATTAACATATTATAATTTTACATTCTAATGAGATGTCAAACTGTCGACACCCTTGTTAAACTGTCAAATTTAGATGTACTTATTGTTTCTGTTACTTCAGATTGTTTGTATTGTACGTACTTTTACTTGTACACTTTTTGTATGTGATGTTAAATGTCATGTTTTTCTTGTTTTGTTGTCAATAAGAATGGTTAAAATGTAGTAACTTTTACATTAAATAGTTAAATTTATATTTGCTTGTACCTGTGACAAGTGAATTTATAGATATACATACTACATGACCTGAAAGATGTTGTCCAGTTTGTTGACAGTTATGTCAATCAACGGACAATTACGTAAAATCAACATTCAACCGTTCACACGCTATAACCAAGAAAAAAAGAAAAGATATTTAGACTAGCTCAGATTTTATATAATAAAGCATTGACATTGCAATATAATTTAAGTTCTGGAATGTTGATAGTAATGGTTATCATTCAGACGTTTATATAATCAGTGATATCTTGTGAAAAATTTACATTCGAATTGCCTAATCAGATATCTCAATCTTTTTTTACGCAACTTTGATGGTTCTAATTTGCGAAGCTGTTTATGGGGATTTATCTTTATTAGAAACATTACATATGATTATTAAGATCAATAATTATATATACATGGTCCAGATATTTATATTATTTGTAGTATTATATAGATTATGGGCATATAAAATAAACCTCAATGAATGAGAGCTTGGGAATGGATCAGTGTGTTAAGAGACAATATTATACAGTACATTATAGGCAGCAAATAATTGTCATCTTTTCAATCTTAACATGAAATAATCTGGAAAGGATTGTCAAATTCTGAAAAGTAACACCAGCGATCATGGCATGCAATAGGATATTATTTATTATTTCACATTAATGGTTAGAGATATAAATTAACATACACATTGTTCTTACCAAGTCTAGGAACACACATTGTTCTTACCAAGTCTAGGAACGAGTTGACTATTTGTGCAATTAATATTTAAGGAACTTATTGCATAAATACTACATAATTAATGATAACCATTCCATGTTTGTCCATCTGTAACTACTAAAATCTGCATTGTGTAATGAAATATAACTCGATCAATTAAAATTGGTTTAGCAATGGCTCTCTTCGTTGTCAGTTTTTTTAATCTGTTTAATGTGACTGAAATTGCATAGTAACATTTTTGTTAAAATATAATTTTTAATTATCAATTAAATGCGTTCCACTACATTTTTACATACTTGTTAATTATAGTTATTAAGTATAATAAAAGACTAGTGAGAGCGCCGTAATTTCGAACCATTTTAATTGCTCGAGTTGAACCACGCATGTAAAATATTAATAAAAAATTTATATAAATTTCAGGTGCACGGAACGGCGCCAGCCATCGCCGGCCAAGACAAAGCCAACCCCACGGCTTTGCTCCTATCAGCCGTCATGATGCTACGACACCTCCAAATGAACGACTACGCAAACAAAATAGAAGCATCCTGCTTCAAAGTGCTAAAAGAAGGGAAAGTTCGCACCGAAGATTTAGGAGGCAATAGTACTTGCAGCGCATACACAAATGAAATAATCAAAAATTTAGATTAAGCAGATACGTGTTTGGTCACTGTTATTGCCAATGTAGAGTTTATTAAAAGTCTTTTTGAAGTCTGATGTAGGATTATTAGCACTATTATATACAAGCTTAATTATTAATTTGATTGTTTGATAACACTAAAAATTCATATTATTCAGACTTAAAATGGTTCGAAACAAATCCGTAAGATTGTAAATTTACCTTTCAAACAATTATACGAATGTTTTTAATTATACAAATCCTGCAAATTAACTTATCATAATCTTGCTCGTAAAACATTTTATTACAGTGATCAAAACGACGTAAATACTGCGATACGATAGATCAATTTTTAACACTTAGCTAAAATGCGTTTTAACATAGGTACAACTGCCATTAATATTCTATACATTGGTAGTAAGGTAGTTTACAAATTCGTTCATTTTGCGCGATTTTAAGCTTGGTTTAAAACCATTATTTTAATTCTGCTCATTTATAGAGATAATCCAACACAGAATATTATAAAACAAAGTCGCTTTCTGCTGTCTGTCTATGTATGCTTAGAACTTTAAAACTACGCGACGATTTTGATGCGGGGTTATTAATAGATTTTTTTTATGTCAGAGTGAGGCAAACGAGCAGGCGGGTCACGCGATGTTAAGTGATCACCGCCGCTCATAGACAACTGCAACACCCGCGGGGTTACAGAAGCGTTGCCGGCCTATAAAAAACCCCCGCCCGTTTTTGGGGAGGGCGGGGAAGTTGGGCCTCCGGCTCTCCCACTCATAGATAGCGTGATTCACAAGAAAGGTATTTAAACCCGTGCGAAGCCGGGACGGGTCGCTAGTATGTAATAAGCTAATCAACTCCTGTGTCGAATTTATATCGATATTATCCAATTCCGTGTTATAAATAGAATATTTTATTTAAGAAGAAGAATAATAATAAATTTATTATAGATAATATGGCACAATAAAAATTAACAATGACCCCACACTAGAAGAACATGTATTCAATTTTTAAAAGCTGCTACACACATACTACAGACATTTACAAATCTGTGTTGCTTTATGTCTATATACAGCTTTTAGTATTATTTATTATACGTTTATTAAAAAATAACTGATGCGATTTAACGATTTAACTGCCAAAGAAAGTATTAAGCGAGTATTTATATCATTTCATTCTTAGCAAATAGATCTGCATTTAGGTAAATATTCAATATCGGTAGCAGTTATGTGCGTTGTACGGTCGACAGCACATCGTACTAGTCAAATTTTTTGCAAATGTACCACTGTTGTTACCGCATCATAGAGAACCGTGAAAAAACCGTGTGTGTAGGTAACATTACATGAAATTTGACTATACGGGGTAGTTGAAAATGGAAAATAAATGTAGTGTGAAGACAAATCTCAGTTATATCCGAGATTGTACAAAAACATAAGAAAAAATAGTACAATCCACATTATTTATAACTGAACACCACATTCCTAAAGTATTATCGTAACGCTTTTGTTTTAAGATAATTTAGTTGCATGTTACCGTTAATTTAGTTAATGATACCCATCATTGTGATATATTGGCTGTTTTTTGTGCGTTTTAAACGTAATAGGACGATGTTTCAAGTTTAAATTTTGTTTCCAACGGAGTAGTTCTCGAGAAAATTTAAAACTAAAATCAAATTACGTCCACAGTATGAAAAATCATAGAAAAATCAATTTTTTATAGCAACATAATTAGCCATCCTAATTAAGATTTTTTAGTTTAAATAAAAATTGACGTAGATGGTTTACTAATGATTCTATACACATACAAGACATAAAAGCTCTCTTTTTTTGTAGAATTACTCAATACAATTGTTTGTACACGACAGTTTTTTAATAATTAGGCCCCAAGAAAATAAAACTAGCAACCTAGTAGGCTTAATATGTTATTGTACGATCGTATTCCATTTATGAAAATGTGTGCTATACATATTGGAGTTCGTACTTCATGCATGCATATGAAAGATATGCATTTTTTCTCCACAGTAAAAAATGATACGGCTACTCTCAAAACTTTCCGATGATAATAAATACATACTGGGTTAACTAAAGTTAAGGATTTAGTTGCTATAAGACAGATTTGTAGACTCTTTTGTCAATCATTTTTGATGGTTTATTTTAGATTAATTTTTTTTCACTGAATACCCATTTTTTTATCCAAAAAGCGTTGATAGTGTGGCTCCAGGCGTTTAAAACAAAAGATTGAAGTCTTATATATCAAGTATTAAAAAGGCAAAATAATGAAATTATGATCATAAAATGTATTTTATAAGTATTAATTAATTACAAACATTACCATTTGCGTCATAATAAAGTTCTAAATTTTTCGTAAAATTTTCGCCATCACCGTGCCACATAGCAGTATTTTTTTTACGTATTACACGCATTACTAATATAAAATAGTCAATTTTCCTCATATTACCACGATAATAAATATAATCAAAAACATGAAATCGCTTTTTACCCTAGGTAAAGGATCATTTTATTTGGCAGTACAAAAAAATTGTAACTTAAATAAAAAATATTCAATAAAGGAAACTTAAAGGAAATTATATTTTTGTGTTATTTAGTGATTATAATTATGTTCCTTTCCTTGTGATTTTCTAGCAATTATTTAACGCTACAATTGCAGGGTAAATTTCGCGTTATAAGTTACAATTAGGTTCGCCATTATTTATTTTAATCGTTTTCAGATATAATCTGACTATATATTTTATTTTATAAGATTATGTAATCAATATTGACGAGTACATGAATTTCTGTAAGCATACAATTTTTTTAGACATTTAATTTATTTCTTTATGTAAATAAAAGTGATAATAAATATTGCATTCAATTTTTTTGTTTTATTTTATTCTAAGAATGTTTATTATGAATTTATAGATAGTCTTAAAACGAAAAATATTGATAAATATACAACAAAATTGTAGATGGGCCTCTGAGATGGATTTATAATACATAAAAATAATTTTTTCTGTCTACGTTACAATATGATTTTGACAAAAGTTTCTTAAACTGGTGAATTTGTAAATATTCTTGGACGATCCCTGAAAATTAAATATCCGGAACAGTTTCTTGTAGGAAAAAGTATCTAATTATAATGCAATCAATCTTTACAGATGTTGTGTAACATTGTTCCAAAGCTATTTCAATAAAAAAATTACTCAATATTCTAGGTACATGGTACTGCTCCTGACATCGCTGGAAAGGACATGGCGAACCCTACTGCCCTTCTGCTGTCTGCTATAATGATGCTCAGGCACTTGCAGCTAAACGACCACGCTGACCGAATACAGAACGCTTGCTACACAGTCCTTAGGGAGGGTAAATCCCTTACCGGGGACCTTGGAGGCACCGGCAAATGCAGCGAATACACAAACGCTATCATCTCGAAGTTAAACTAAAAATTGCGTCAGAAACCTGAGCCACACTCGAATATACTCATGAAAAAAATGAAGAAATGGGCAAATAATATTCCGTTACTGCGTATTTATGTAAAATTTGTAAATTAATCGTACACCAAAGTAATAAACGTAGTATAACTGCTAAAAGTAGGTATAGCTACTGATAATATGGATTGCATTGCACAGTTTAGAGAAATTAAACTCGCGAAAAGTAATTGTATTTAATGTAAATATTCTTTTAATAAAGAAATTAAACGCCATCTTATACTATTGTAGTAATATTTATTTCACAACAAAGGAATGTAGTGAGATTAGACGAATTTTACGCACATTGTTATGATTATTGAGTAATCATATTAAGTTTAATTTATTATTCAATAATTTTTAAGAACAATAAACTGTTTTTTTTAAATAATTGCTTACCTTTTTATTTTAAACCCCGTCTTCTTTATTAATTGACGTTGATAAAAACGACGAACGACAGAGAATATCTTAACTTTTTATTCTATGATTATTCCTTAATTATGTAATTATGACGTAATGTTAGGTATTATATTATTGCGTATTAAAAATATTGAATCAAAAAAATATTGGAATTCAATTGTATTTTTTTTAATTTAAGTATTACCGCGCATTTTGTGTGTTTCCGGATCGTGATGCCGTATTTTTGTGTTGCCATATATTTATTTAGTGAAGTTGAATCGGTGACAATCGTAAAATATAATTAACGTTCTAGCCAAGAATATTTATATATTTAACGCACAAGGGAGTATAAACAAAAAAAAGTGAAGTCATAATCAATGCTAGAGAGTGAAGATTTTTTAATAATATTTTATGGCTTGGATATAAGTCCTTTGAGCATAGTGAAGTTTCGATAGTATAAATGAAATGAGTATGTACATGTAGGCATAGCCTGCGCTCCGCGTTCCATTGTTTTATTCTTGTAATACTTAACTAGTCCAAACAGTAAAAATCTACATACGTAATTTAGCTAAATAGAATAACTATCTTCATGGTTTGGCTAAATGAAATACTCAAACGTGGTATATCTTTGTCAAAAGCGAAGTATTGTCAAACTCAATTCCGTTTATTATTTTCCAATATTTTTTTTTTAAGTGATAGGATTGTATATTGAAAAAAATTAACTGATATAATAGTGTCTATCGTTGTTAATAAAATCATAAATAATCAAAATAGTTTGGCTGACAAATACTAAAATATTGATTTAAAAATGTAAAGCGTCGTAATTCTTTGCTGTCAAAGTTTTGTCAAAGTATGTAGTTGATACAGTGAACGCATGTTGTTTACATTTGAATAACCTTGTTTTCTAATTTCTATTGAGCTTTTTAGATTAAATTTTGTGATAATGGTGCTACAAGTAAGTAAAAATATATGAATTCAACTATACTTATTAACATTTCTTAATGTCTTCCTAAAATTTTGTTAAAAAGTAATAATAAGTGGTATAGTTTCTGAAAATTTATTTTGTTATTTTAGGACAGAAATACATCCCCTACCAAGGAGGAAACATTAAACATGGTGAATGAAAATGGGAAACGTAGTGCTACAGATACAAACACAGAAGGGAAAAAGCGAATTAGGGGATTATATCGGCAGCCGACTGTAAACGAATTAAATCGTCTTCGTGAAACTGAAAACTTGTTCAATTCAAACCTATTTCGGTTGCAAGTTGATGAAGTTCTGCAGGAGGTCAAAGTCAAAGAGAAAACAGAAAAAAAGTTCCAGCAATGGTTTCTTGCATTCAAAACACATTTATTATCCATACTAGCAGATGATAATGAATATGACTTGACAGAGCAAACTATAGCTAAGAAGCTCAAAGTAAAACTGCCTATAAATAGTAAGCTAAAAAAGACTAAGTGCGTATTTAAATTTTACAAGTTTGACAGTGTCGAAATTGTTGGATCGTACAGTTTAGGTTGTACTATCAACTCCAAATTAAGAGTAGATGTTCAGATTATTGTGCCTGCCAGTACATACACAAAAAATGATTCATTAAATTACAGATATCATAAAAAACGAGCTGCATATTTAGCTTTTATTGCTTCACATTTAAAAAAATTTGAAACAATTGAAGATTTGAAATATACATTTTTGAATGGCAGTGAAACAAAAGCTGTTTTAGATTTGAAGCCATCAGGGAAACTTGGTAATTTTGTTTCTGTCCGTATTCATTTAGCTTGTGAGCAAGATGCATACAAACTTCACCGTTTTAGTCCAGCTCGTAACAATTTACGTGAAGCCTGGTTGTTTAGTTCAGAATATAAAGAGAGTTCAGAAGTAGGGCCTCCAACTCCATATTACAACAATTGTGTATTATCTGACCTTACATCATCTATAAATGAAGAGTTTTTGAAAGAAATTCTCTCAAGATGTGATAATCTGAAACAAGCCATTGTTTTATTAAAAATCTGGTTGAGACAGAGAAAGTTGCAGGTTTCTGGATATGTCGTTAGCATGCTGGTTGCATATTTGGTGCAAATTAAAAGAATTAATAATGTAATGAGCAGCTATCAGATTGCAAGAAATGTTTGGATAGCAATCAGTGAGTATTGTTTTATTATTATTATAAATCTATTTTTCAAACCTTAACACCAAACAAATATATTTAAGTTTAATATATTATAATGTTTTGTATTTGGTACCCTCGGGACGGGGGATAAGAGGGGGTAGACCAATCAGGAGATGGGAAGATGAAATTAGAAAACTTGCAGGAGTTACCTGAAGACACACTGTATTTGACAGAACTAGGTGGAGGGAGCTAGGCATTCCTTATGCCGCAAGGCAATCTGATAATGATGAAGAACAATAAGAGGAAGGAGAATTTAGTGAAATGAAAATAAAATTGTTATCAGAAATAAAGGCTTTATTTATTTATATTATAATGTAAAACTAGGAAAATTTGCAAAGGTTTCTATGAAAATTACATATATAAGTATATCAATCACTTTGAACATTTTCTCTTTTTACAGAATCATCAGAATGGGATAAGAAAGGTATTTCGCTACACAAAGAAAGTGATTCTCCTCCAATAGAAGAATTTCATCAGCATTTTCCAGTAGTATTTCTGGATAAAACTGGTTATTACAACATACTGTGGCAGATGTGTAGAGGAACCTATGATGCGTTGAAGAGGGAGTGTCACTTGGCAGTGGAGATGCTTGATAATAGCAATATAAATAGCTTCATACCACTTTTCATGACTCCTGTGCAACCTCTGATGCAGTTTGACCACATTTTGAAGTGAGTGTCTTTTTGGATCTGATGACCGCATCTTTTTACATCAGCTTTTTTTTATGTCAGAGGGAGCAAACGAGCAGGCGGGTCACGCGACGTTAAGTGATCACCGCCGCTCATAGACAACTGCAACACCCGCGGGGTTACAGAAGCGTTGCCGGCCTATAAAAAACGCCCGCCCTCACCATTTGGGGAGGGCGGTTTTACTTAAATATAAATTATTTTTTATTTTTTATATTTTAAGTTTCTTTGTTACAAACATTTTTTTAATAAATATAATTAGACAGTATAATAATAATACCTTAAATCATCAGAATATTATACCTTTTACAGATTCAAAAACCTAGAAGTTATAAAACAATCTGTATTATCTAAAGTGTCCAAAGAAGCTCAATTGAATTACGGCATTGATGATTTACCGCTAGTCGTAGACACACTTCACACTTTATTGAGGAAAGGTCTTGGAAACCGAGTGGATCTGATATTACAACTAGTTGAAGCAGATTTCTCATGGTCAGTCAAGAAAACGCCAGAAAAATCAAGAGTAGAAGGGTGAGAAAAAATATTTTTTATATAAACTACTGTTTTCTAAGTATATATGTTTTGTTTAACTTAACAAATTATTCCTGAAATTCCCACAGGAAAGAAGCCACAGGGCACAGGTTGTAAATTTTGTTTAATAACATTTTGAAGTGCTACTGATAACTGCATTCATTCATATTATTTTTTATTTCTATGATAATTATAAATTCTTCTTCACTATTATAATGCATAAAGTGTTTCTTAAAACTTGACACGTTATGCCCCATAAGGAACAAACGATGCTTTTTATTTTCGGGGGCGAAAGCAAAGGGCGAATGAATCTGCGACCAACTTGTTAATCTCCAATATGAGATGATAATTATATAATGAGTCTTATAAAAAAAATATATATTTATTTTTTTACCATCTCTTACAGTTACGAAGAAAAGCTGTCATTTGGTTTGGTCCTAAACCCAGAACACTGTGTGAATGCGGTGGAAAAGGGTCCTCCAGCTAATTTACCAGAAGCCGAAGAATTCAGGTGAGTTGACAGTAATTTTGATTGCTGACTATATTTTTACATCTCACAAAGTTGCATGACAAAATTAATTGTAGACATATATTAGTGTTAACTTGTCAATCCATGCTATGTTATAAGTGGGACAGTGTGTTTGTTTGTTTTATGAGTTATATAATTAATAGAAATCTGCTATAAAAACATCATTTTCAGGTTATTCTGGGGCGAGAAATCAGAGCTGCGTCGTTTTCAAGACGGCTCCATTACAGAGACTTGCGTGTGGGACGGAGAGACCGCGCAGGAGCGACGCGGCATCACAAAACAGATTCTCAACTACCTGTTAAAAATTAAATATGGTAAGTTTCTAAATATATGTAGTTATTGGTTTCGTACTTTTATTTCGAAGCTAGAGCTTTTTTACTAGTTTTTATTTACCTGAGCGTGTTAGTGTGTTACGACTAGTATAGGTTATATGTTTTCTAAGTCAAATTTGTGTAAATTCAGTGTCTGAGCTCAAATTGGGAATAAAGTTTTTGTTTTAATGGCAATGCAATTATTTAAAGTTAAATTAATTTTGTTGTAAATTCAAAATGGCGCCACAAAAGCTTGTATCAAAGTTTTTTTAGTTTTACACAGAGTAAACCCAAATTAGCAGGTTGGTGTTATTGTAATCGTCTATGAAAAACGTTTAGTCCCCCAAACTACCGTAGCGGCGCTGTTCTGGTTTTCACTATAATTGACAATTTGGATAACCATAACTACAATTATAAATTTTTGTGCTCCATGCGCTTACTTATGTGATTATTTCCTGTTTTAACACTTTTGTTTTATTACATTTAAAATACATAGTAATTATATAACTAATTCTACCGAAGTCTTTGAGTTTTACTCAACTGTTGAAAATATTTACAGACATCCCCCAATCGGAATTGTTTCACATATGCGACCAACTCGACACTTTGACATCTCGCAAACAGTACAGCGATGCTCAAAGTGAGCAGTGCTCTTTGGAAGCGTTGCGGGCGTTTGATGAATTGCGGCGGGATATGAGACAACTGACGCAACTGCCGCTAGATGTCAGCGCTGTCTATGGTGAGTTGCTAATGTAATAATTAGCCAATGGTTTATTAATGGTACCAAACTTAAGTTAGACTTTTCTCAAAACTTATTCCTAATAAATATTACTGACGGCGCGGCGTAGACAGAGCCATGAATCATGATTCTTGAAGACCGCGCTTTGAAAATAAAGATTCAAATATATTGTGACAGGCTGTTTTGATCTTTATCTGATTGATTATTTTTGTTGTTACATAAATATTTAGTTCCTTCATTGTACACTAAACTTTTACTATTCTTTAAAAATGATCTATATTAATATTATAAACCGGAAGAGTTTGTTTTTTTCGTTGAATGATCTAAGGATCTACTGATCCATTTCCAAAAATTCTTTCAATGTTAGACTTTTTCATCGATATTATATATCGATGTATATAACGATACACACGGAAACGAGAGTAGTGCGTTGTGAAGCCTGGCGACTAGAATCTATATATTTTTTGTTTAGTAAAAAAGACAAGATAAATTTTTTTAAATGTAGTCCGAAAACAAAAGTTTTTTCATTAAAACTAATATTAATTATTATTATCCCCAGGTGTGTCTCCAGTGTTCAGCTACAGCGATCCGCTGCCGCCTATACCGCGTGCCACGGTACAAAATCCGTGGCGGCGCGGCAACGCTAGTCTCATCAAAGAGATCGTGAAAAACGGAAGCTTTGTAGTACCTGAGTATACGCCCGTTTGTAAAGCTGTTATTGAACTTGGTGAGTTGTACTGTCAGTATTTCGACGACTCCGTGACGCAGTGGTTAATATGCCTTTACGCTACTTTGGAGGTCCCGGGTTCTAATATCTACCTGTTGGGTCTAGATGGATATTTTTTCCTAATTTTCTTAGATCGTTTCGTTATTTGTTAACTAAATATTTGTTCATTCATAATTGTCTGATGGATTTGTGTGATTTGTCCCTTTGTATTTATAAATTTACTGGAAAAATTATTCGAGTCATGCATAAAGCTCTGTTACATGTGAAAAACCTAGTTTCTATGATTTTATTAATCAACTATGTATAGATTCATACAATACACATCTATAGAGGTACATATAATAAAATTGAAACTGAGCTATGTCTGTACATGGGAGATATTTAAGGGAAACATATGTATGTATATAGGGGCTCTTTATAGGACCTATAGAAGCCAAAACGATTGTTTTTAGAATTTTTGTCTGTCTGTCTGTATGTTTGTACGCGCATCACCCAAAAACATTTTTACACAGTAACTTGTTTTTCTCAGGCCACAGCGGAAAATGGCCTGGCGACATTCAGGCCTTCCGGTGCCTAAAAGCTGCGTTCAACCTACAAATCGCGGAGCGGCTTCATATACAGTACTCCCTCCCAACTCAAGCCTATCCGACCCACATCGACGTGCTCAAAAACGGCTTAGTATTCCGCCTCGAGATCGCTCACCCGAAAGAGATAACGCTATTGAGGAGGGAGATGGAGAATGGAGTGGTCAAGTTTAGGGAGACTGAGGAGAGTATTCGTTTGCAGTGCGAAACTGTTCTGATGCCAAGGCTTAGGGGAGCGCTGCATGGGTAAGTTGGTTTTTATTCTGCTGCCAAATTGTTAATCTTTTTTTTGTGTTCAATATTGTAACATGTTTCGTTGTTTAAAAAATACCGGTCAAGTGCGAGTCGGACTAGAGCACGAAAAATTCCGTACTATTATTTAAGTAAAAAAAGCAAAAAATAAAACATATTTGTTGTTTGAAAGGCACTTTAGATATATATTTTTTGTTGTTACAATGACTATATATCATCTGTGAACATTCCAAAATGTCTAGTTATCACGGTTCATGTGATACAGCCGGGTGACGGCTTTCTAATGTTGACTCAAAAGCTATTTATTTATCAATAAGCCCACTATTGTCTTACAACTTTTATCCTGCCGTAAGGCATAAAGACGTGTTTTTGTATCTCTAAAATACCCTTATTGTTCTAGGCTACACCAAAAATATCCATCTTTTGGGCCAACAGTGTGTCTATTTAAACGATGGCTCTCATCCCATCTTCTTTCACCCCCCCATTTCCCCACTACCGTGGCTGAGCTCATCACAGCCACGGTGTTCGTCCACAGTGCCCCTTTCGCCCCTCCTACTATGCCCACTGCTGGACTTGTGAGAGTGCTAACGCTGCTGGCCAACACGGACTGGGCTAGGGAAATGATCGTCTTGGATTTCAATGAGGATATGAAACGTAAGTTTGTTTTTTTCTTTTTAAATTATGATGAATGATTTTTTTTTATGTCAGAGGAAGGCAAACGAGAAGGCGGGTCACGAGATGTTAAGTGATCACCGCCGCCCATTGACAACTGCAACACCCGCGGGGTTACAGAAGCGTTGCCGGCCTATAAAAACCTCCGCTCTCCCCATTTGGGGAGGGTGAAGATTTGGAAGTTGGGCCTCCGGCTCTCCCACATACTGGACGGAGCATGGCGGCTGATAGCCGCCATTCTGGTGTCGGTCTTCTGTGGGAATGTGGTACTTCCCTGAACGAGCCGGCCCATTCATGCTGCAGGCTATTAAAGCAAGCAGAAGGCTCCACACCACTACCAGTAGATTTGTGAGAATCTTTTACGAACCAGATAACAGCAAGCTATTATTCATAGAAAGTTCGCTGAAAGAGTTAGTATTTCTATTAGAATATTCTAGATGCGATTACTTAACTTGCCATGTTAATGTTATAGTGCGTTAAATTTTACAAATAATTTGAACCCAGTGTTCAATTAAAGTGAAATTTGAAATGCACCTTGAGGTCTGTTTATAACTGTACACAGTTCAATCATCTAATAATATGTCAAAATGGCGTAGAAGTAAAATGTTAATTTACCAATATTCATACTTATTTTAAATCGGAAAACAGCAATATTAGTACTATTTATTTTTTTACATATATAATGTAATATTCAAGTTTAGTTAAATTTTTTTACCGATTTCTCCTACAGGAGAAGAAATCACAGAATTGGAGCGTCAATTCTCATCTCGCGAGGATCCAGTACCCACCATCCACATAGTAACAGCGTACGACGCTGCCCACCCCGCTATATGGAGCCGACGAGACCCGACGCCGCAAGTGATAGCCAGAGCTAAGATACTCGCCGATAGTACGCTACAGTATTACCAGAGGGCGCTGTTGACTGAAATGAAGGATAATATTTTGGTGAGAAAGTTGCCAGTATTTTTTATCGATTGCATAGAGAATTAGGCTTATTGGATTCAATAATGCATATTTTATTTGTATTATTTATTAATAGGAAGCATACAAACAAACTCTTTATTAAAATATTGATCATGTGCGTTTGTTTTGACATACATAATCTAAGTTTTTAATTACATCAAATGTTAGCGTCTGATGTATTTAAAAACTTAAACATTATTGGGGCTTGGAAATAATTGGATTGCAAATAATGTAGAATATATATTTAAAAAAATACAATAAAGCTCATAACGAAGAAAATAAATATTACTTGTCTATAATTCACTATTCAACCTTTGTCTGCAGTCATCCTTCGTCCCATCACTATCCGGATACGATGTTCTGATCCGTTTGAACCCATCTCTGGTTCCGTATACGACAGAACGCGTGGAGCGACTCCCATTATCGCGAAAACTCCCCACAAATTTTGTTCAGGATGTCATTCCGGTGGTCGAGTTCAACCCTGTGAGGTGCTATTTGGATGAACTTAGGGTAAGCACACATCTATTATTTATTTTTTAGGGTTCCGTTGAAAAAGGCAAAAATGGAGCTTTTATAATTCTGGCATTCCGTCTGTTTGGTAATATTTCAAGTTATTAACACTTGAAATATACATATATAACACTTGATAAGGGAAAGAGAAAAACGGGGGATTCTATACATAGTCGATGGGGTAGCACTTATAAGGCCAATATATAGATAAACAAGGACTTATAAGGCCAATATGTAGCTAAACAAGGACTTAGAATCTCAAAACTTTTGGGTCTGTTTGTTCCATAAGGGATAAGGGCGTGATAAATTTCCCCGAAATTACAGCACAATAAAAGCTTTTTAATTTTATAATCACGTCATTAAATTGAATATTGTCTGTATATATTTTTTTCAGCACGCATACAGCGAATTCGCCCTTTTCTTTCACGACTCGTACGGTGGAGAAGTCATAGCTGTTCTGTGGAAACCAGATATTGACGAGCTGCGAGAATTTCAAGTATGTATTTTTTCTGTATAGTATAGTAGTACGTACTTCTGCGGTACATAGTATCCTACTAATATTATAAATGCGAAAGTTTGTAAGGATGTATGTATGAATAACTTCACGAAAAAACTATTGGACGGATTTGGATGAAACTTTACAGTTATATAGGTATATCAGAATAACATATAGGCTGCCGACCAAATTCCACACGAGCAAATCCGCGGGTAAAAGCTAGTGGCATATATACATATTCTAATAATGAATACGTATTATAATTTGTTCCCTTGTAATTTTCACTCACTACCTCACAAATGCTACGTTTTAAACTGGGATTACTACCCTAGATTGTTCCCTGCTCCGGCCATGGGTCATTGTCACACGTTGAGGGCGAGAGAGGTGGTCGAAAAGGTGTGACATTGTGTGACAAACCTTTTCTGATAAGATCCTGGTTGTTTTTTTTATTTATGAATCAACCTGTTATTACAAATTTTAATGTAACAAATTGGAAGAGAAGGTGTAAAACAACGATTAATATTATACTTTTGACGGCCTCGTTGGTGCAGTGGTAAAGTGCTTGCCTCAACCAAAGGGTTTGAATCCCGGTCAGGTCATAATGGAAAATGGTATTTTTTGTCTTTATCAGTTATACAGGATTAATTAATAATTAAACTATACTTGCAGATACTAAACGCGAACGCGCTCGTTCCGGTGTCAGTAAAAGGAGAAACGAAGTACAAGATCAATAAAGATGCTCTCATAGAAGACTTCAGGATAATAGGTTCTGGTCTAGTGAGTGACGTCACCATCAATGTATAGTGTTAAAGTTAGTAAAGTACTGTATTTAGTGTACTGTTAGTTGTATGTTGTTTAATATAGATTATATTTTTTAATAATGTCTTCGTTTTGTTATTTTGCTGAATATTTTGTCTAAATACTCATAATCCTTTTTAACCCCGAAGCAAAAAGAAAATTGTTATAAGTTTGACAAACGGGTGAACCAATATGGATAATTCTTTTTTATTAGAAAGCTGATTTAATCGAGAGTGTTCTTAGCTATGTTTTTAACCCCCGAAGCAAAAAGAGGGGCGTTGTAAGTTTGACGTTTGTTATATTGTGTCGGGGATTTTTTTAAATTAGAGTGGGAGTGCCTGAGGCCCAACTTCCCCGCCCTCCCCATTTGTGGATAGCTTTTTAAAGGCCGGCAACGCTTCTGAGACCCCGCGGTTGTTGCAGGTGTCTATGGGCGGCAGTGATCATTTAACATCACGTGACCCGTCTGTTCGTTTGCCTCCCTCTTACATAAAAAAAATATTGGTGAAATATCACCTGCCATATCACATACTTAGTATGATATAGCAGGTTCGACGTACGTAGGTTCCAGGAAGCGAAAGAAGTATGTTAGGACCGTAGTAAGTGGAAGGAAGTAGTCTCTGCCTACCCCTATAGGGAAAAACGCGTGATCATAATGTATGTAGAGTTGTGATTAAGCTTTTTGAAAATTAAGATAATTGTCATTTTAGACTTTATATTGAAGTCATTTATTTGTAAAACACACATTACATATTATGTTTGTATAAATCTACTATTCTAAATATTAATTAAAACGGGTGATCTTTTTTCAATAATAATTGTAACCATAGACTATATTATATAGTCTTTTTCAAGGTATATTATATAAAATAGAGTAGTTCAAAGAAATTAGTAAAACTATAGACTCGTCTTAAAAGTGAAATCACACTTGAATATACAACAATTTCGCGGCGTTCGTTACTTAACGCGTGACAGAGACAGGAGATCCACGCATCTCTTGCGCACGCGTCACTCAGCAATCACCCTAAAGTTTATCTATGCAAAATCAGATCTTAAGCTCTAACAAAGTAAGGTAGCTGGTCTAGCTTAGCAGGGTAGTCTCTGATCCAGTCGCCTCCCTTGTGCTTTCTGTCAGGGTCACCTTCAGCAAGCCACGTGCCGATAGGAAGGTATACGTCACGTGATCTCGCGCCCCTCTCTACCACTGGTGCTACCAGAATTGAGTCGCCTAGGAGGTACTCTGAAAATGAATGAAGAGGCTCCATGAGCTACTCTAACATTGTAATTACAGATAGCAAAAGTGCTAAAAGTGGCCGTTGTTAGCACTTTTGTTATCTGTAACTACAAGGAATCGTAATTTAATAATTTGTACTGTTTAAAATAAGCTGCCAAAGTATAAATGGAGAAGAAGTAGCGGAGCAAACTTCATTGCATATTTTATTCAAGTACCAAATTTCATCTACCTTATAAAAGTTTCTTTTTTCGCTTTTATGTAATAACTAGCCGACCGCGTTCATTTTGTCAGGCGTTAAAATATAGCCTATAACACTCCTGAATAGTGAAGCTTTCTGATTGTGAAAGGATTTTTATGATAAAAATATATTTTTCGAAGATTAGCCCTTACAAACAAACAATCAAAGTTACAAACTTTATCTCTATAATTAAGTATAGATAGGAAAACAGGATAGTGTATCTCATTAAAAATATATTTTTTATTTAATTAGATTATATTTAAAGCATAAAAAAGAGAGAAATAAATGAATGTACGTACCATCCCATATGTCATGTGCTGTGGTGTCGTTGGGCGCCACCCACCATATTGGCGGGTTGACGGGCGCGCCCGTTTCCATTGACTTGCGGCACGCGGCTATTATCTTAGGCGCGTATTTCGCGTGCAGATCTACGAATTTTTTGCTGATTGCTATGGTCTGGAAACAAGATATAATGTGACAGTTTTAATACGGGCCTAAAATTACTATAAAATTGTTTTGTTCAACGTCAGACGGCTGCAATTGATATTTTGGTTAGGTAACTCTGTGCTGTAGCAATGTTTGTTTTTTCATAATTTTATTAAAATAGAAACTAAAGCTCATTATACAATAAAATACTCTTATCGCACCAAAATAAAACAAGAAACAGTGAGTTATGACGTCGGATAACAATTTTATATGTATAGACAACCATCGACAAACCCATTGATATTGCTTACAGTAGTTACCTAACCAAAAGTTTCCTTTTTTAAACAACCAAGCAAGCAACTAGGCATGCGATCCACCTGATGGAAAGTGGTTACTGTAGCCGCCTGCAACACTAGGGATGTCACACGCACGTTGGCAACCTTTAGAGTTATCGCAAATTGTGAATGTTTTATAGTATAATTACCTCATTATCGAATTCCCAAGGCACGTAAGAAAACTGCATACTAGGCATAAACACATTTGCTTGTAGCCAACGTATGAACAACTCCTTGGTCGGCGGCTCAATATAGCCGTTGCCTCCAATCATGTCGGGCAGAACCAGCCCGTAGCCGTTCATGTTCATCTGAAGAAGGGTCGTGATCAGGGTTGGGAGTCCGTTCTCGAAGGTCCAATAGGTGTCTTTGTCGATCATCCGCACGAAGATTGGGAGGTCTTGGGTTCTGTGCAGAAAGGAATACTTTATTTGGTATTAAATTAGGTACTGTTCGAGTTCTAACTATCCGGTAACAATTATAATAAACTAATAAAAAATAAATGTATATAAGGATAGATCACACATATTGAGTTAGCGAGACTTGTGTTATGGATACTAACTAAGTATACTTTATTTTATAAGAAAAACACATGATAAGCATCCAAGACACAGTCCAATCAGAAAAAGGTAATTTTCTATCATGGCCTGAGCGGGTATCGAACCCACACTCATTTGAAAACTGCATTTCATTTTAAATAAGTACGGAGATATGGCACAATCCTTAAGTAAGTACCTGTATCCCGTTCTGACTTCCACCATGGGTCCAAATTGCGAAACTGCCCGAACGTAGTCCGCTGTGATCATGCCAGGCTGATCTCTCACGTCCCTTTGCAGTACCGGGATCTACAAGCATGGGATATTTATAAATTACTAGCTTTTGCCCGCGGTTTCGCTTGCGTAAAATCGAGGGTGGAGAAATACAAAGACAAAAAGAAGCCTATGTCACTTTCTGCCCTTCAACTACATATTTCCACATTAAAATTACACTAATCCGTTGCTACTTTTTGACTTGAAAGACAGACAAACAAACTATCTCTTGTATGGATTGAGCTTGAAATACCTATATTTGTGAAGTTTCAGGGTAGATTTATGCGATACGATAGTTCTAAAATTCCCAAGGGAGCGAAGCTGAGGTCACATCTAGTATACTATAATGCCTTATGTTTTTAATCATTAACCCACCTGAGGTGACCAACTGGATTCCCCGCCATCAAACTTGAAGCTATCAATGCCCGTGCTCTCCTGCAAGGTCTTCAGCCGATCCATGTACCAAATGCGCGCCTCTGGCTTCGTGAAGTCTATGTAAGCTGTTGTGGTCTCGTTGTCGTTCCACCAACTCGTCTCAACGGAGCCGTACTCCGAGGATACTAGGTATCTGTAACAAGGCATTACATTGAAATGAAACAAATTTAACGGATTTTATCGCGGTTTAATCACTACACACAAAGGAATTTTATACTGTTTTAAGTTTTCTATGTGTACTAACTAGAAGTGTCTCTAGTGTCTTCCATGAAGATGGATGCTGAAAGTATCCGAAACGTCGGAGCTCAATAAATAGTTACACAGAGAACTTAAAACAGTATAAAATTCCTTTGTGTGTAGTGATTAAACCGCGATAAAATCCATTAAATTTGTTTCATTTTATTGTCTAATATTCGCGTAAACTTAAGGAAAGGCATTACAATTAAATTATAAAAAAAACCCGACACAATAAACAAAATACATGTAAACTTCCTCTTTTGGCTTCTTGGGTTAAAACATTGCTAAAAGCATTCTTCTAACAAAAAAAGAATTATCCAAATCGGTTCATCCGTTTGGGTGCTGGTCTTGAATCATTCACAGACACACACACAGACACATCAAACTTATAACACCCCTCTTTTTGCGTGGGGGGCTTAAAATAATTTGTTCTTTGAAATTTAGTTTATTTTACCTGCGAATTTCTCAAGAGTAAGGCTTGTATTTACATAATTAAGGGGTCCTACAAACCTTACTAAACGAAAATACTATTCAGGTAACTAAAAACATAACGTTTAGTGTCTCATCGCCTACGTAGAAGTTCTGTCGCCGTTTCGGTTATTTTTACTTGCTCAGTTTATAATTTGCCTTATAGTTAACGCAGCCGTGGAACAAAGAAAGTCACACGTACACACAAACGAAATGTGACTTTAAGAACAGTTTTAAGTTATTTAGCTATGTTACTCGTTTAATTAAAATCAGTCAAGTGAGATTAAGCTATTCGAATAGACTGGAATAGAAATGGGTTCTTAGGAAAGTCATAAACTTAGGAGTTTACTCCATCTCAGATTGTTGTTTAGGTTTGGTTTAGTTTAATGGCTGTTAAAATCTTCAAACATACTGTCAATGTAAATAGTTTCTCTACAATGGTAAATATTGTGTAAATGCAATAAAAATTATTGAATTGTTGAGTTGGTTATTTTTACTATGGCTTCGTTAGCGTAATTAAATTAGCGTAAAGTCATTGCCTCTGTATCAAGAAAACCCTGGTTCGAAAAGTCAGGTTATAATGAAAAATGATCTTTCCTGATTGACCTGGGTCTTGGATATTTATCTATATAGGTATTTCTTATATAAATTTAGTCTCGACTAGCTAATGCCCGCGTCTTCATTCGCGTAGATTTTACGATATATTATCCTCCGGAACCATACATTTTTTCGGGATAAAAAGTAGCCTATCTTTTATTCTAGGTCGTAGTCCATCTCTGAGCCAA
>JADGIL010026641.1:7030-23436 GCA_020352625.1 Cactoblastis cactorum | reverse complement strand
TTTATTATATGTATAGATGAGTTAGTATCCCATAATAAAAGTCTTGAAGTTAGTTTTGAGCTAACTAAATTAGTAGATATTTTGTGTGCTTTGTCCTTATATATTTACTTATTTATTTATTTTACTTACCCTTTATCCAAAGCCTCTGTATAATAAGGCTCGCAATTTTTATTGATAAAAGGATGCGTCCATATCGTCACTCGGAAACCTTTCTTCTTCAAACTATCCACTGTGTTCTTCATATTCGGAAACCTCGTCTTATCTACTGTTTGAGAACCGTAACAAGTCTCCCAAAGATCATCAATCTCTAATTGACTGTTGGAAAAACCGTTTGCTTTGATTTCGTCAGCGAACTTCAACACTACGTCGTGGCTGACATCTCTCTTGTATCTCGCCCATGTGGACCAAATAGGATGCGTGATCATTCTTTCATCTGGAATACCGCTTGTTTTATTCAAGTATTTATCGACAGCGTACTCGTGCGCTTTACGTGCGTCCTCAAAAATTCCGATAGCGTAGATCAAATCGTTACGTTCTCTTTTGTTTGTGTACGGTGCTTTGATTTGGGCTATGAAGCAGGCCGCGTTCTTTTCTAGGTCGTTTTGATCGACGAATAGTGGGACTTTTTTGTCGAAATAGTAGAAAACTCCGTCGGAGTTCAGCCAGTACGGTTCAGCGATTCCGCAGTTGTCTGCCTCTTTTGTTACGTAGGAGTAGTTGGGTAGGACCAGTTTCTCTATTGGCCAGTACTGCCGTTTCTGTTGCGGGCCACCATACCAATGTTTGGAACCTGATGGCAAAATGGATAAAATTTGTTAAATTTATTTAGTCTCATTAGTCTGCCACCATAGTTCAAATACTGAAGTAAAAATAAAGGAATCAACTATAATAGACTCGAAGCACAGCTTTACAAGGGTTTGGAGGTGAGACTTGAATGAACGAACTGTTTTATTTGACTGTTTATCGCCGTTCCGAACAAAATCAAACAAAAAAACGTCCTAACTTCAATAAAGATAACAATTACTATGATTATTCGGCAAAGTTCTATTTCCAAAATCGTAACCTAGTTGAAATTAGCTCATTGATTGTCGTTTGTAAGCAGTGAGCAGTGTTTTGCCGAGGACACTTTTTTAATTGGATTGTGAATTGTTTATCGTACGTCGATGCCGCGAACGGATTAACTAGACGACGCGAGTCGGTTCATGCGTAAACTGATTGACGGCGTGAACGCCTCGCGCTCTCCTCTGTCCTATTATATTCCTTTCAGGAATAACCATCGTTTTTCAAATTAATTAATTAATTTTCAATAAAAGCACACTTTTTTTATCGTTGGTATGTGTCCTGAGCACACAAAAACTGACGAATCACATTACGGTTCACTTAAACTTAATGCATCTTTGTTTAGGCGTTACCGGCGAGGCCCACGCAGGGACTCACAAAGTGATTCTCCCCGAATTGGATCAACATGTCGACGTCTAAAATATTTACTCATAAGGTCTTGTATTTCCTATTGTTTGTGGTTCGGAAAGCATTCTAACGAAAAACAATTGGGTCTAATGGAACCAAAAAGGCATGTTATTTGAGCTAATGGAAGGAATATAAATAAAAATCGATTTGTACGAGACGACTACTAAGTGTAGGAACGAATAACAACTAGCAACAAGCCCATATAAGGACTAGAGTTTCTTTATATCAACCAAATATTGTTTTTCTGAAGTCTGGTAGTCTTCGTTGTATGATGTAGGTATAACACACACACACACACTTAAAAATATAACGTACAAACAATCTATAAAAATAAAAATGAATCGCGGAAATGTCTAACTAACTATACATATCTAACTTCAGAACGACAGCACCAAATTGGATGATTATTTTTTTTAATTGTTCCTTATTGTGAGGATAAGGTTTTTATATAAGAAAATTAATAAAATATAAGTTGATTTTACCGGAAGGGTTATATTTTCTCAGTCGCGACTAGAGAAATAAAATATGGCTGTACGAAGTTCGCCGGGTCAGCTAGTATGTATATCTATACGTATAATAAAATTGCAACTGACCTATGTCTGCCCATGGGAGATATTTAAGAAAAACATATATAGGGGCTCTTTATAGGACTTATAGAAGAGAATGGACCAAAACGATTGATTTTAGTAATCAATATAAATATATCTTCTAATTTCGATTCAACTAATAAATTCAAAATTACTATGTAAGCCACCAAAACTAAAGATGTGATAGATAGATCTGACGTGATTTTTACGTAAATTTACTGCATAAAAAAATACTGTTCGTGGGATGATGTAAGTTCATTTCGCTCGCTTAATAATAATACTTTAAAAGAAGGGTCAGCACCTAACTCACCTAAGTTGACACAGTCCTCCAGCCTCTCTCCTTTCGGCGCCTCCCACGTGAGAGTGACGACCTGGCCTCTCCTCTCTCCAGCAATCTCCTCTGTGGTGATCCTCACTGTCGTGTCTTTGGCGAACTGGATCACTACATCTTCGTTTTGAACCACGTCTTTTATGGCGCCCGTCCGCCGTCCGATCACTGATATAACTTCGGTTATGCCTTCTGGACAAAATGTATTAAAAAATAATGAGAAGTTGTTCCATCCTCATTCATGGGGAAGACCAGATAATCAGTGAGGTGAAAGCTCACACTAGAATTTTTCGTCTGATTTTGTCTGTACTTATCTATACTGTAATAGGCCTATGTTAAAGATACGGGGTAAACAAAGCTGATCGCGTGACGGCCGCTAGTATAGGCCAATAATAAAGTGCTTATTATTATGAAATTTTTTACAACTTTTATCATAAATAAATTTCAAACTTTTATTATCACGTTTTTTATTCAGATATAGAATCGCGTCTTTATCACTTACGGGGGATACAGAGCCAAGAGTCGCGAGACTCGAAGGCCACACTTAGCAAAATGGTATTTTATGTACTCAGTTTTACCTAAATTAGAAATTTATAATAATACATATATTGTGCGCTCTGGATTATGCCGCACCCTATCTATGGGAAATATTCTCATGAGGCCTAAGACCACATGTTGTACATACAATGCGCCCAAGCTGGTCTTAAAGGGTCCGAGGGACGACCGCTGTGAAGGTTTATCGAGAGTCAACATTGTTCATTATTCTATGGCACTTACTTCTAGTCAAAACAAAGTTGAGTCCCCCAAACGGATTGTTTTCGAGGCGAAGTTTGATTCCCGGCACGTCAAGAACTGTGATGTCCACGGCGGCGCCATGTGTGAGTGCGGCCAACGCCGCAAATACTATGGAAAGAAAAACTATGAACAAAATAACATAATAAGAATATCTGTTTTTCCGAACTATTCTTTTTTGGTAGAAAGAATAATTTAAAAAATAATCAGATAGAACATTTTTTTTTTAGTTTATATTCATTAAATCAAATATAAAAAAGATATCCATAAATTATATTAGATATCAAAATAACTGGAGTTGTACCATGTATATGTATGTATGTTAGCAAAAATGCAGTTCAAAGCGAAGCTGCAGACCAAGGTTCTACCATCTTCTAAATATACAAATACTTGTTCCAGTACTTACTAAAAATTGATGCAATATTGACAAATGATCATTGTCATCTAAACGTACATTTGTCCAGTTACATCCTTTGCAGTAACGCGTCTGTGTCTAGGATCTGCTAAATGAGGTGATTTGGGGAGGTGACTGATTTTTGCAAAGAACCAGTCAACCGTATGATCTGACCTTTGTTAATCAAAGGGTGAACCTGAACCAAGCCTAGGATAGGTTTTGTTAAAAACCAAAACGCCACTGACATCCAGGCAGGCAGACAAATATTAACCAATTGGTGTTACATTTAAAAGTAGAAGAATGACCCAGGACATCTGAAAATCGTATAAAGCAGGATGTGACACAGGTCACATACCGAGCATGTCAAGACTTATAAAAAAACCCATCATACTATTAAATGTCCCTGTAAATATGAAGAAAGATTGTAGAAAAAGAAAATCAAAAATATAATGCGTCTTATTCCTTCCATCTACTTAATATTCAAAAATAAATCCGAGAAAAATTAGATCAATAAATTAATTAGATCAATAAATGGAATGAGCGATATAAAATTTAATGATTATCCGGTTCATTACACTGTAATTAGGCACACTTAAATAGATAGTCATTTTTTGCTGCCCATTGTCATCTTAATTGCGACCCAATCAATCCTTTTTCGCACAAATTATAAGATTCTACTTATTGTACGGTCATTAAAATGTTGTTTCTTTTTCTTTTATATAACTCCTCCAATAATTAAACTACCGATTTAATTATTTCCGGGTTTGTCGATTAGCATTCGTTATTTATTTTTCTGTATGCCTACATTTTTTATATTACCATAATAATTTTATTACTATCGATGTACGATAAAAAACTGTCACGTAATTAATATATACCTTTGTAAGAAGGGGGTAATTTTTAAATTGATAATTATTTTGCTTTTTTTTAACTTGTCGACATTTAAGTTGTATGTCGAGATTGTCGAGCCAAAATTATTCTACATTATATTATCAGTACCTGGGCGACCGGTATTTTTATGACATCAGAATTTGTATGAAATAAACTAATAAGCACACTTGTAATGTTATATTTTTATATGTAAAATGATAAACTACGAAGATATAGTATTGTGTTTTTCCAAACACAAAAGTTCAAAAGAAGAAGAAGGGTTCAGAAAAACACAAACGTTCTAGATTTTAATACTTTGGAATCGAACCTATAACCTACATCATACTTAACGAGTATGAAGTAGGTAACTATACAATTGAAAGGGTTCCCTTAGAAAATAGGGACAAATAAAAAAAATAAAACTGGCATTCTTACTCTCGGTCCGGTGAAATATCGTTCCATTTCTCATTACTCATAAGACTCATAGAAAATGCTTGTTTGATTGATTACAGTAGCCCGCCCGACAGATGTCACTACTCCCCGTGTGTGTGTGTGTGTGTGTCAAGAATAAAAATCACAATAGTAATAGAATAGAATAAGAAGTGAATACTTCCATGATAAAAATCTTCTAAACGCAGGAAAGTATTAAGTAAAAAAAATATATAAATATTTTTTTTGTTGTCGGCTGGCAAAAATATGTCCAATGTAAATTAAGAAACAGCCAGTATGATATTTGAGATCGAAAAGCGTGAATAAAAAATAAAATAATATTTTTTGGGATGGCTGCGGTGCCGTTCTAAATTTTAAAGATAATAATATTAGTTTAGTAGGTTATGAAATTAAGTATTCTTTCTTTTGACGTCCTTGAATGCGAATTATATAAATATTGCAATTGGGTTAATTAATTTTAATATAGACATGTTACAGGATACGATAACATTATGTTAGTCTGCGTTTGATTGTCGTACTTTAAAAATAAAATGTTCATGTTAAGGCCCATATATATACAAAATTATCCATTTTCTAACACATAGTTTACCGTAAATGCCCCCTTTTGTATTTACATCGAAGGATATATAATTAAACAAAACTCACAGAAAAGTCTCCCTCCCATGCCGGCGACAGGACCTGAACTGGCACATCTCCGAGATCTCATCATTATTATGTGTTTACAAAGGCTGAGATAAATCATTATCACACTATGTAATTGTAGCGTGCTAAGGTGCTTGCTCAATAACAAAACTTGATTAATTGAAAGGATTTTTCGTGACGGCATAGACATTGATAGTCACTTATTTAGGTTTAGTTTCTATTGAAAAACAATCCATGATAATGATAGAAGGCAAAAAGCCTCATTAAAGTTTGGTTTTCACTTTAGAACAAAAAATTTGTTAAATATTGATTACGGTACCACTTATGATGATACATTTATTTAACCAGAGAAAGCATCCATTGTTTACCGTGTTTATAAAAAGGCAGTAAATTTTTACTGTTTCTCTATTAAATTTAAAAATTCAAGTCTAAGTTAGTCAAAAATATACTCCGGAATTTTAAAGACTAATTGATTAACTACTAATTGACTGTTGCTTTTTTAAACGAGATAAGTATTTCCTAGAAAATATTTTTATTCATTTAAAATAGGTGTACAGCCTTCTTAACAAACGGCGTCAGATTGATTTCCCACAACAACAGACGTCATAAAAAAAAGTACTAGCGACCCTCACGGAGATGAAAATATAAGGTTATAACCAAAATGTAACGAGCAATACTTTTAAGCAATACATTTTTTGCAACGGAAGTGTTTTAACAAAAATTCTAGCATGTTCTGTGATGAATTCTAACATGATCGAGTTTTCCTCGATTTTGATCAATGGCTAACAATTACTGTTAACTAATGTGGTCAACTCGTGAATGGTATTTCGTTATTATATTTTGTTTTCAGGATTTATCGATCCTGGTCCCTAATAAATAAATATATAGGGCATCATGTCCTGACCGATAATCCTATTTCCTACTAATATTATAAATGCGAAAGTTTGTGAGTATGTCAGGATGTCTGTTTGTTACTTTTGTTACTTTTTCACGCAAAAACTACTAAACCGATTACGATGAAATTCGGTATGTAGATAGCTGAAGACCCAGAATAACATATAGGATACTTTTTATCCCGGAGTTCCCGCGGGATTGATTCCTAATTGAATTTCAGACGATTATCATAGGGTTTCCACGCGGACGAAGTCGCGGGCGGCCTAGAGTAACAATTGATTGGTAGAAGGCAATTAACCTTAATTAATTATAGTTAGCTTTTCGTGATTCGTTTATATAAAACTTACAAAATTCACTTAATATACGGGTTAATTTTATTTTTGTTGTCGAGTTACCATAGCGTGGATAGTTTTGGAAACATTTCCACTTTCAAAAAAATTGAAAATATAAAATACAATGTGAAAATTAATTTATGTTAATGGCCGTTTAAAGATGTCGTGATAATAATAATTGGTTAGATGTATCATAGTAACACAATAGTACTAGATACAGCAAGTACAACAGTGTTGAAGCCGTAATTCCCACTGTCAAGAAGCGGAAACGTTTTTGTGCTGTTTCGTATGAATAAGGGGATACCTTACATTTCAAGAACAAGCAAATAAATAACCCCCGACACAGCACACACGTCACTTCTAACAGCCCTATTTTTACGTCGGGGGTTAAAAACACTAAGAACACTCTCGATTAAAAGTCACCTTTCTAACAAAAAAAGAATTATCCAAATCGACTCATCCGTTTGGGCGCTAGGATACCACAGACCACAGACAGAATGACCACACACACATATCAGACATCAAACTAAAAAAAAAACCCTCTTTTTGCGTAGGGGGTTAAAAAGATGATATACGAGTATATGACCTTAATTATTTTCAATTTAGTTTACAAAAAATGAGTTCAGTAGGCGAATGAAAGAAACTGTTTGATGTTATATAGGTTCTAGAACCGCATCAATTTAATTTTTTTTAAAGGGACACAGTCGCGGTCAAACTAAATCGCCGTTTCAGCATTAAGCTTAATCAGCTAAGCGTCGTCGCCTCCATGTCTCACGACTCATGGCTCTGTCTGCGCCGAAAGGGATAAATAGTTGATACTATATTTACGCTATAAAGTAGTTGAATTTTTGGGTTGTTTCATATTCATCCTTTGATGTCTCATCCTCAAGACTTTTATATCTTATTTCATGCTTTATGATGAATTAGGAAATAAAAGGATGATGACATGACATTTTTTCCTAATTTATCTATTATTTTATTCCTAGCTCATACTCACCTCATATTAGCGAAGGTTTACCAGCCAGCCTCTTAGGCACTGTTGTAAGGATAATTGTGAAATTTATCAATAATGAAAACTGAAATACTTATGTCTTTCGCCTGTCTTAGTTCGTATGAGGATTCGTGAACCGTGAACACAAAATTGCTATAGTTATTTTACAAATCATTGAACTGGACACGAGCGGTGAATTTATTATTGTTGGTTGTAAAAGGTCATTGTTTTATGTACGTATAAAAACATATTTTCATTTATTTTTCGATATCCTATTCTTACAGAATACATGTAAGAATAGAATATCGAAATCTATATTCTTACATGTATTTGTCGATCTTGTTGGCGCAGTGGTAAAGTTGCCACTATACCAAGAGATCCTGGATTCGATCTCCGGTGAGTTCATGATGTAAAATGATCCGATTATTATCTGATTGACCTGGGACTTTGATGAGTAAATATCGCATAATGTAAGTCTCGAAATTATTTAGGGACAAAAACAATTTTTGTGATTCCTATAGGTACATACATATATACATTTATTTATTTTTTCATTTATTTATTTCAATTAATTTTAAAGTCGATACAATGTAACACTATTAAAAAAGATAAGCAATCAAAGAACATAATTTTATTTGAATATTTTCAGAGTAACGTTTTTAATGTCACAGCACGTTTGTTTTAATACAACAATAAAGACATCAAGCACAAGCTCTGATTGGCATTACAGTAATTGAATTTTATTTCTCAACGACTAAGTGATATTAATTGGAGACTAATAATATGCTTCATCTATCATTTGGCTTCGCGGAAAAAAGTCTTTTCTATTCTTTATCCGGCTCGGGAAAGTGCCGTTTGTTTTATGAGTAAAATTCTAGTTTTTCTTTCTAACAAAGGGCAAACAGCGGAAAGCTACTTTTTTATACCGTGTATTTAAGCATAAATTTTAACAATTTTTCCTTTTCTTTTTCGTATTTTTATGAAAGTCTTAATTGAGATCACCCTGAAAATCTTACCAAAAGATAAAGTCGGGCCATCATCTGAATATGAGTATTAGATTTTCAGGCAAAGGTTTTATTGTCCTTGTATCTGTTTTAAGCATGAAGAAAAAAAAGTATTATTATTTAGAGTTTAGTTCAAATCGAAGTTACATCTCATATAAACTAAGGTTCCAATTCCCATTTTCAATTTATATTGTTTTCTTATTATTATTTTTAATTTATACAAATAAATATTTTATGCAATCGGTCCTGTTATTTAGAAGGTTAAAATTATTCTTAAAATACAAATATTGTACAAGTTGATTTAAAATTTATTACACCTATTCACATTGACATACTTAAATACAGAAATATTTTTCTAAACATATTTACATTGTAAAAACATAAATAATAACTGAATTCGTTTACATAACATGAAATAATTAATAAAATAAACTGTTAGGAGAGACATTTACTCAATGATTCAACATATTAGCAATCAACCCCAAAAGTACCAGGACAGAAGCGGCACAGAAGAGATTTGCGGAGTCCGGCTCAGGCGGCAATTCCCGAACAAAGTAAGGCAAGACGTTAAGAGGCGCTGGGTACCCCCGGAGCCAGGTTGGTCCTTCGTGGACTTTCTCAGGGTTTCCTTCTTCTAGCCAAGTACCACTGGGCAAATAGATGTCTCTGGATGTAGCGCCTTCTTTGAGAACTGGAGCTACAAGGATTGTTTCGCCGAGGAGGTATTCTGTGGAGAATTGCAATCCATACTAGTCCATACAAATATTATAAATGCGAAAGTTTGTGTCTTTTCCGCTTTCACAACTAAACCGCTGGACCGATTTAAATGAAATTTGGTATGTATATAGTTGAAACTCCGCGTTCAACCATACGCTATTTTTTTCTCAAAAGTCGACTCTCCAATATATTAAAATGGGGGGATACAATTTTGTATGTAAACCATATCTCTTCCGCTTTCACGGCTAAATACATGGACTACAAAAAAGATACAAACATTGTTGACAATGTATGTAACAAATCAGCAGTTTCAGTTGGTTTTAGAGATCTGAAGGTTATAATATTAAATACCAAATACAACCAAAACCAATAAAATATTCCTACCGTCCCAAATAACAAGTGCCTCTTGATCTTGTGGGTCTGCCCACCACAAGGGCGGGTTGACAGGAGTACCTTTATCTACTGACACTTTCATTGCTGCGTAGATGTGGTCAGCGTATTGGGCATGTAGTTCTGTGTACTTCTTGCTGATCTCCACGGTCTGTGAATGAGAAAGGTATTTTAGTAGAGGGGAATATAGCAAGAAAATACAAGATTATTTTGTAAGTCCTAAGTTACATGATCATCTACGATGTTGTTTCTATCAAGACTTTTGGTGCGTTAATTCTAATTGTTTGTGTGTTGGATTCGGAATTGCAGTTTATTTGATAAATATCGCAGAGCTTCACGACATATTTGAATTGGCTTTAAAATATCGTTTAAATTAATTCGATTTCGACTCGAATTCGTTGAGTTACGGATAAACAGGCTTTTTATAATTTCATAAATAGTTGTTCGTCGGAGAGTAAACATAATAGGTAAATCGTACAGACTTCAATCACCTCATGGGACTTTAGAATGACATAACATATAATCATGATCATCAATGGCGTCCTTCTAAACAGGAAATACATTCAATTGTATTGTAGCACTACGTAGACAATACGTTTGCATGATACGGTGTCAATTAAAACAATTAGTGCGGACATTCTGGAACCGTACCTCAAAATTTGCATATAATGATATCAAGGATATCATTTTATCATCAGATTGTGTTAATAGCTTATAATTAGTGGACACCTAGTTTACTATAATTAAAGTACTTCGAAGTTATTTAATGCAATAATAAGTGGCCAAACCAATTTGGCTTATTACTTAACTGTTTTCATTGCAGCAAGAATGTAATTTCAGTATCTATTAAAATATATACCCTTATCCGATAAAAATCTTCATTTTATTTGTTAAAAAATCTCTTAAAACTTCCTTAATATTTGATATGCGTGTCTGTAGATCTTTTGTTCACAATCAGTGAGTCTTTGTTTTATTTACATAATACAGTAAAAATATTTTTGCCATAATTAACAATATTTTTATTCTATTATTCAGTAATACATTTTTACAGATACAAAATCATGTCTATCCTTTACGGGGTAGATAGTGCCAAGAGTCACGAGACTCGAAGGAGACTTTGAGAATTCCTGTTTTAAGCCTTTTTCCTTGATTGACTTAATATAAATTTTTCTTACCTCATTATCAAAGTTCCATGGCACGAAGGAGTACTGCATTGCCGGCAAGAAGGTATTCGCTTGTACCCATCTGATGAACAGTTCTTTAGTGGGTAAGTCAGCTTGGTCGTGGTCCAAGTTGTAGCCGTTTCCACCGATCATATCTGGCAAGACTAGGGTGTAACCGTTGAGGTTCATTTGTAACGTTGTAGTGATTATGGTGGCGAGACCGTTGTTCAAACCCCAGATGGAATCTCGGTCGACCATGCGCACGAACACTGGCAGATCTTGGGTTCTGAAAGTAGTACATTTTTTGTTAACAGCGGATCTGGATATTTCTTAATTCGACGAATATTTTCAGAGATTGATTATGCCTAAATTTGGCAATTTTTTCTTAAATTGTTTAAAAGCATCATTGTTTTAAGAATGTGAAATAAGCATATGATTAATGAGAATGGCTTTATTTTAAGAATACACATATATATCTCGATATCCTTTGAATATTTATCTTTTAACCTAGTAATCATCCCATTTGATTCAGTGCCACATGGTAGAATATTGTAATGTATATTTTTTTACCTAAAACCAGTTCGAACTTCGATCATGTCCCCGAACCTTGCGCATGTCCTCACATACGACTGGACTATATGATGGGGCTGATGATCAATATCTCCACGTTGCGTTGATATCTAAAAGAATGTGCAAATCACATTTTTTTTTATTAATTAGGTTACTCTTTTCTTTTTAAAGTAAATTAAGTATAGCCCTTTCGATCTAAAAGTGACCAAACCTGCCCGTGTTTCTTCCTAGCAATAAGTAGTTGTTTTAAAAAGCTACTGCCATGAAAAAATATTAATTAAGATATATTTTATAGTAAATAATGACGGGGAAAAATGCCTTCTTGAAGATTATGATGCCTTTATCTTTACCTGAGGCGCGAAGCTGCTTTCTCCAGCGTCAAATTTGAAGCTGTCAATATCATATAGATCTGTAAGGTTCTTTACTCTCTGGTACCACCACTCAGCAGCGGCAGGGTTCGTGAAATCAATATAGGAAGCAACGGAACCGTTGTTGTTCCACCATGAGGTGTCCGGACTGCCTGTCTCATCAAGCACCAAGTACCTGTAATATTTTGGAATTTGATGATCATCATTTTGAGCAGATTTGTTCGTAATCCTTGAAAACTACTATACTTACAACTGATCTTCCTGTCAAATTAATAAATACCTTGTGTAATAACTTTACGCGTTTTAGGAAATTAATGTAATTTTTCTTTCTATGCTGATTAAATAAAGAAAAAATTTAAAATGTGACGCTGCTTCACTACCTCCACAGATTATAAAAGTCAAATTAATCAAATAAAAAAGTCTTAGAATAAAGGGGTTTTCACATAGGACATAGCACCCTGTCAATATATCTGAATTTCATTTCATCAATAACCCACGATTCAGTTAAGCGTGACCTTCTAGTCTCATGACTTTGACTCTGACTAGACCATTAGGGATAAATACGTGACGTTGTTTTATTTTTTGCTAATTGGAATACTGAAAAACTTATAATAATACCTATGTATGTACATATATCATTAACTTACCCTTTCCCCAATGCTTCTGAATACCAAGGCTCACAGTTTTTGTTTATGAAAGGATGAACCCAGAGCGTGACCCGATAGCCAAGGGATTTGAGTTCTTGTACCAGTCCTGCAAAATTAGGCAACTTTTCCTCGTTGGCAGTCAGGGAACCGTAGCATGTCTCCCATTGGTCATCAATTTCAAATTGCGAATTGTTGAATCCCCGATCTAAAATTTCCTGGGCAAATTCCAAGAGATTTATCCGATTTATTTCTCTAGAATATTGGGCCCAAGTGGACCATATTGGGTGCTGTATCATTCTGTAGTCAGGCACGCCGGAAGGTTTTCCTAAGTAATTTTCTATTGCATGTTTATGCGCCTTTTTCACGTCCGGTAAGATCCAGAAATCGTATGACAACTCTGTATGGTTTCTCTTTGAGGAGTAAGGTTCCGCGATTTGTGCACCGAGACAAATGTGATTGCTTAAAAGATTGTTGTAGTCCACGAAGAGTGGCACTTGAGGATGAACGATGAGGTATTCTCCGGCAGAATTGAGCCAGTATCTTTCCATAATAGCTCCGTTATCATTTTCTTTAACGACGAACGGTGAATAGACTTGTGGTGCGCTTTGAATTGGATACATCTGGTCAATTTGCATAGGGCCAGCGTACCAATGTTTTGAACCTTAAACAAAAATTTATACTTACATAAAAAAAACAAGTTTAATAGTTAATATTTACCCAAAACTAGTAAATATTTTATAAAAAATAAACTGTGACCTAGAACTCCAATATTCCATTTTCTCATATTTCGACATAATTTTCTTGTTAGCTCTTAATGGCACAGTCTATTAAATAAAATCCTTCGCTTTCATGTACAAAATTAAATCATACTACTTAAAGTTCCATAATCTAGCGCAAGGCTAGAGCGTTTATTAAATTAACTGATAGCAAACACTTTTTGTTACTTGAAGTTCTTATTTGTATAAGTTTTAGGCCGGGTTTTAATAAAAATAACGGTGGTAGTAAACTGTAGAATGATAATTAAAAACCAACTAAATTGTGAGCAAGTTCATATTACAAAAATCAATAAATGTAAGAACAACAATAATATTAAAACAAAAGAAGATAGACTTTTTTAATTAACTTTTTTCTTACAGTCTTTCGTCTTAGCAATCAGTAAATATCATTTCAAAAAGTAAATATATTTTATTATTCTTATTTTGATACAAATATATGGGGGGTAGTATACATATTTTGGGATATAGAGTAGTATAAATATATTGCGATATTAATTATTACTTATCGAGCTTGTTTATTATAAACAGAATCTAATTATTCTCAAGTTGTCTGAAAGCATCTGACGGACTTGAAATGTTCATATTTAAAAGTTATTCTTACCAAATGTAAAACAGTCTTCCAGTCTCATTTGACTTGGCGCGTCCCATCTAATTTTAATACCTCTAGCGTCTGCAGACTCATCGGATACCGTTTGGAGCAGGAGTTTAGCTGCTCCCATCGTCACCAGGACTCCACCTTCGACCTCCTCGCTTGTGAATGTGGACACGAGGGTTCGGCCGAAGTAGCCCAGTTCACTGGATTCCTCTCCTGATAAAGATTAGTTAATAAATTAAACATAGTTTCCTTACAAATTTAGTATTCAAAAGTACACTAGCGATCAAAATTGCATTGTTTGATTAATTAACAAAATTGCTTGCGTCCATTGCTGTTATTTTTATACCATTCAGTGAGTCATAGTGCAAACGTCATAAATAATTCGATCTTATAGTATCCATGCTAATATAAACTAGATAGTACAATGATGTAATCTATAAATAAAATTGTACTTATAGCTAAGCAAAAAATGTATATGTTAAACATATGTATGTACACATTATCACTGTTCACTGTACATAGGGGCAAATCACACAGATTGAGTTAGGCCCAAACAAAGCTCAAGACTTGTATTATGGGATATTAACTCAACGACGCTATATTTTGTAATTAATACATACACATATATAAAGAAAGATGTATGCAGAGGAGGAGAAACCTATAGGTACGTACCTTCGATAAGAGACACCAGGAAGCCACCAGTCAGCTGTGGCTCCATAGAAAGTGTGACGTCACCAATTCTGACATGGTTGTCGTCTTGACGAGCAGGCACTGTCAGCGCTTGCGCACTCAGCGAGAGGATCACTGCAGAATTCAATATCATTGTAGAAACTATTTTATGATAATTTATCAGATAGTTCTTCTAAAGGGTTGTTAACAAAAATTAATACCTAGTTAGATTTCAAAACAAAAAAGAAAATTAACGATTCCAAATTAATATTACTCCTTATTAAATAATATTTTTATTGATAAGACATATCAATGATCATCACGATGGCACTTTACTTTACACAATACTACTTTTAAAAATACTGCATCAGCTGGCCTGATGATTGCCTGATGATGGCTGATGTTAGTAATAATATAAATTGGATAATGATAATACCTATTAGGCTGACCATTATCAGATCTTTTTTAATATGAAAATTAATGAAAATGCCAGTATTATTTCTATTTTTTGTTCTACATATAATTATAGTAATTATATAATGTTACCACCTGTTACGCCGTCACAAATTAGGTCAAGGTCATTGAAGAGTTGAGATTATGTAATACTAACGGTCTTATTTGCGCATACCTTGTTTATGTATATTTTATAAGTTAAAAATGTCATTTAATCATATTAATTAATCGGGATAAAGTTATTCAAAATGGAAAAATGGATTTTGGTATAAATTCTTACCTAAAAAATTTAAAAGTCGAGCCATCACCGATCACTCACTATTGACGACTAGCAAATCTCGTGACGATCTCAAGAATCTTAAAAATCTTATCGATAGATTGACATTATCGATCGTAGATGCACTTCAGGAATCTTCGGCTCTGTACATTGTGCCTGTACAACGATATATTAATGCTTGTTGACGAATTGCTACGGTGCGGACCTTGTTGGTTTTATCATGGTGTAGTATAGGATTCGCTCTCGCTATTATTACACGTTACCATCATATTTATCACAGTCCACTCATCACCAATGCCCCTAACTTAACGATACTATATTGTATTATGAAAAAAGTGTAGAGATCCCAGGTCTTTCGAAAACATAATCAATTTTTATCTTTACTTGATCGGAATCTCCTCACAAGCGGACAGGCATGTTCAGGAAACTATTACGTCAAGGAGGTCGTTAGGGTCCCGTTTCACCCTTTTGGTATGGAACCGTAAAAATGTCTTTAGGTGGCGTTGAGATCTAGAACCAGTGTTTAGGGAGAAGTAAATTTGATAAGACATTAATGGTCTCACAACAAGATATGCTAATCCTGTGAAGGGGAAAGGAATAAGTCAGAACCATCGAGTCCGAAGACGTAACAAAGATAATGCTAGGATAAGAGAGAGTTTTCTCGATTTTAGGCCTTTACTGTACGATAATATTGCGTATCAGATTGTCTTAAAATATTACTTAGTTTCAGCTTAGGAGGTTTTTAATATAATATTAAAAATTGGGTAATAATTTAATGCCTTTCATGCTTGCCTAGAAGCGTAAGAAAAATGTTGAATATGCTAGCCGCTTATCTTTTCGATTGTAAAATCAATCAAGGGAAAGCTTAAAACAGAGGATTTTCTCATACGTGATGAGCAAGCAACCAGTCACTTTATCTGAATTTTCATTTCACTACGCCCACCATTCAGCTAAGCGTTCTCTTGAAATTTCATGGCTCTCTCTACCCTGATACTGTTTCTATAGCAAGTTATTATTTCTTAAGTTTACG